>BQKN01000366.1:448442-474309 GCA_022839385.1 Asparagus kiusianus | reverse complement strand
ATCGCAGATTCTGATAGACCCCATGCTTCGTTTCGCATCAGCTTGCATCAAGATTTGGCTCGTTGAAGGAGCTCCTGTAGAAAATCACTGTTGGAGAGTTACAGGATCAAGGTGTTACGTGTGAAGACTTTCGGGTGATCATCAAGTGCAACTGAATAAAAAAAAAATTTACTTTTTAGGATCACTACTCCAAACTACCTTGGAGCATAGATTTTGCAAGGTTGTGACTTGATTTATGAAGAATCGCGCAACACAACCGATCCAAACTACAACAAGAGACTTTTTTCAATCGTAGACTTTAACACTTGAGTTGGTTTCATAGTTACGATAATTCTAAGACAATCACCGTGCCTGTAATCAAAGTAAAAATAGTCCAAAAACTCATTCTAATAAAGCAAGCTAAGATTAAAATCATATCTAAACGTGTATATCCTATAAATTGCTTTTGTATATCCTATAAATTACAAATTCAACGATGGAAGCCAAAACTAGACCACCCATGATTCTTAAGCATCAATCTCCTCATTGTCTAGTAGGCATAATAGTTAATCACCGGGGCTACATGATCTGCTTGGCCTTGTAAATCAGGGGCTTAAGCTGGCCTTTGTCTGCAAGAATCTTGAGAAATTTGAACAGGAACGACATACAATTGTGCTTCCTCCTCGTATTTTCACTTTTCCACGTCTTCATCTTCTCTTCCTCTATTACCAACTTCTCAGTAACAGTCGCAATCTTAATTTTGACCTCCTCAATCTCTTTCGTCACTGCATCATCAGCAGGATTTATACTTTTCTAGAGTTATTCCCTTCCCTACCGGAGTTCCTTGAGCTTAGCAGTATATACCTCCTTCCTATTCTTTACAACCACCATCAAGCTGAAACTGTGTTCACTCATTCAATTTGTAATTATGGGCTTCACCATCTCAACCCAATACATGTCGTCTTGTCCACCAGGGCGCATGCGCCAAGACTGATGGGCCCCTCCATCATTCCATTGAGCTCATACAGAACTCCCATCTACAAGCAAATAGGTTATGGCGTGGCACACATTGTCATTTTCCTCCTCGTAGGAGGGAATCACAGTTTCGGTCTTTGCAAAACTGTTGTGGGCTGTTCTGATGGCTTCATGGTTGCTGATTGCGAGGCCTTTAAGTTCGGGTGGGAAATTCTTAGCGAATTCTTTAAATGCTGAAAGTTGAGGACTGATATCAACTTCAGGGCAGTTCATTAGGACCGAAAGGATGGATTGGGTTGCACAAGCTTTGTTAATTACCTGCAATAAAATTGAATTAGCTAAAATATTAGGAAACATACATGATATATCAGAGACGATATCACAGCCATTTAAAATTTGAAGGCAGATCCTATTTAAATGTGGCTATATATTCTACTACGCCACCCAACCAACACCACACACCACCAGCGAAGAAGAAAACCTGCACTAGCACCATTTTCTTCAGCATGAAAGAAGGCATAATAAAAATAAAAATAAAGAAGTTTTTAGACCTTTCAACTCTCAAATTCGTATTGAATGTACTAATTTGGAATATTCATGTTTTTGGACTGAAACTATAAGTATCTTTCCAAGGCTAAAGAATCGACTATAATTCTAGGCTTTGGCTGTGCAATGCCGTATGGTTTTCATTTGCTACCATGGATTCTTACTGTTTAAAATTGAACTGAAGTACATGGATACGTATTATATTAATACATATTAACAATTATTACAAATCAAACGACTACTTGAGACCAATATTAAACAAAACTATTTACCTTTATCCCCTAACCATAATGGATCCTTATCTTTTTTTCCCCTTATTGTGCATTTCATATTTTTAATCTCTTTCTTTCTCTCATGTTGCTATTATTTAATACCATGTGTTGTCCCTACAGATGAGATTGAACATCCTGCCATTTGCTGCTGTGATGTTACAATACCTGACTGGCAAAAAATAGGTTTGGATTGGATCTTTGATTACGAGACAATCCTCTCGTTTTCTCGGTCGAAATTTGTAAAGCAATATCAGCCCATATATTGGCCTCTAAATAAAAAGAATCCTGTCAATTAAGCTTATGCCAAAAGGGAAAATTAGCATCAGGAGAAAGTGTACCTTAAGTTGTTTAGGTAGTCCAGATATAGTGAATACAGTTCTTCTACCTATTGATAGACCAAAAAACATACTAAATGAAGGACTTCTGTGAGCGTTGAGAATTAAAAAATGCACAAGAGTTGTATTAAAAAATTTAACATATATTTTTCCCCATAAGCTAGCGAAAATTCATACTAATATTATGATCCAAAAAGCTCTCATATGGACAACTTTTTATAGATTAGCAGTCTCTGTGTTCACTATTTTTGACTTGGTTTCTGCAGATAAATCACTAAAGATCTTATTTAAAAAAAAGATAATTTCATTTGTTTCGTGAAGTCCAGTTCGCTTTTGACATGCAAATTTCATGATTTATTTCTGCAGCAATAGACTAGTTGATGTTATTTCCTTGATATACAAGTGAAATTTGTTCTTCCAACCTAAAGCCCTCTGGTGGTTTTATGAATAATAAGGAAAGAAATGTCACATAACAACAAGATAAAACTAAAACAGATGATAAATAAATAACATAATGTAAGGAAGAACGGTTCATATCTTCCCAAGATTAACTGTTGACGGTTGAATAATATGATAATAAAATTTATAAAAACATCACCCACATCTGTCCTATGTACATAAAATTAAAAGAGCACATCTTGACCTAAACTACATACTAAAACCATAGGCCGGGGTTAATAAGCTCACTTGAACACCTTTTACTTGCATCACTTGTAAAATTTCAGTCAAGACACCTGCCAATTGAGTATAATAGATTTGATTATGAAAATGCAAGAATTTCCCAAGAACAATAATAAAGTCAATAAAATAAGACCAACAATGATCATAATAATTTGTAAGTATGACTGCAAGAACCAACATGAATTCTGTACTCTATTCACATGGATAATTGGATATCATGTATGCCTTTTTCCTTCATGAACTAGTGCTAATTTGATATGCATATTAACATCGTACTTATGAGCACCATGGTGAAACTTAACACTGAACAAGATGCTCAAATAGGTACATTGCAACTCGTACATAGGAAAAAGATAAATAGAAATTGAGCAGCATGGCAGCTAACTATCCTCGATGAGATGCCCTCCTGCCCATTCACCTCACTCCCACCTCCAGTTAGTTTCTAAGTTTCAAGCTAAAACATCTTCAGACTTGAGGCTGTCAGTTTCGGAATAAAACAACAGAAGTTCATTGTAAGGTTCTATTTTATGAATGCATTTAAATTTCTAACCGAAGAAAACCTGAAATTCTTGTGCAATGGGACTTACAGAAACTTTCATAGTGAAACTTCTTTATAGAGGGCTTAGTCAATTGGTTGATGGTGTACAACCATTGCTACAACTGTGAGAACTTAATCTGTTTTTGTATTCTGAAACAGGCAATTTGATTTGTTCCAGCTACAGTCTCATTATCAAGGTGTACATAGTACAGTTTCTTTCTTCTTCTATTGTATGATCAGAAAATGTAAGTTCAAAATTACAAGAGTATCATCAAAGTAAAAGAATAACCACAATTCATTGAAATCTGACAAAAAAGTTTACCACGAGGAGATGTTGAATCATCAATAATCCTTAGGTTTGTAAGCATTGAAGGTCTTGAAATGAATTAGCAAACTTAAAACCATTTTCAAGGGCAGTGGACTTCTCATACAAGTAACATATCATGTCATTTTGCATTCCAGCTGTTAAAAGATGAGGGTTTTCTCACTCTAGAATGTCCGGTGTAATGATTATCTATCCTACTAATAAGAATAGTGAGGTAGTACATATCCAATCACTTAAGTAGGAATCCATATGCTAATAAGTATGAACCTTTTCAGTTTTTTTCCATTCAAATCTGTAATTACAAATTTAATTTGCATCCTAGAATGATATTTAGAATTATATGAAGTTGATTCTAATATGTAATATGGCATTTTGGATGAACATGATTAAATTTCCAAAAGCCGAATGGAAAAATCCATATGCTAATAAGTATGAACCTTTTCAGTTTTTCATCATTCAAATCAGTAATAATAAATTTAATTTGCATCCTAGAATGATATTTAGACTTATATTAAGTTGATTCTAATATGTAATATGGCATTTCTGATGAACATGATTAAATTTCCAGAAGCTGAATGCTTCCAGTTGCAATCAAATATAAGAGATCCCGTAGTAAAACAAATAATATTTACACATTCAATCTAGCGAACAGGTGTTAACAACAATTCACTAGGTTGAAGAGTTTAGCCTGAGATTAGAGATATCGAGAGGGCAGCAGGATTATACTACTGGTGAAGTTTCTTTTCATCCAACCTAACGCTATCAGAAGATATAGTAAGATACAATATTCGGAGAGCAATCCATCTCATTTATCACGTGTTGTCTTTATATGCAGCTCTAAGATGGAATCTACATTTGTCTCAGTTAACAAAATGATTTTGTTGAATAAATATGAGGACATTTTCTTAGCTGGAGTCTTTCCATGGAGTATCAGTGGATATTCAAAGTAAACATATCTCTGGCTTTAGTAGTTTGATTTCATTTGCACAGTGCCTATGTCATGTGTCTAATAACATCTTTGCATGATAATGTACTGAGCAGGAGCAGGCTAGTGCAGTTTGCATTATTTTTGAGGATTATTGTGGCCGGCAACTGAAACGAGGGAACGTTTGGCTTTGTTTGTCCTTACGCATCATTTATTTGGTCAGCTTATTATAAAAAATGAAGATAGGTCAGGAAACACGATCTCAATAATGAGGAAAAATGTTAGTAAGACTATCTTTCTCAAAGCAGAACATGGCTAAATTTCCAATGAAGGAGTAGCCTTTTTGGGTACAGTAAAGGAAATTCACATGAGAGGAGTAGGAGGGTCTTTCAGCAAGAAGGAATGAGTAAAGGTCTTCAGAAGATTGTACGAGGATATTCCATGAGTCAGGTATCAAGATGATATTCAGATCTGGAAATAGTTGGCTACACAATCACTGATTGAATAAGGATATAATATCCTTATCCAAATATGTAATTGGGAATCAAGTCCAGTTCCATGAGTTAATATGATATTACAGAACTGGAAA
This sequence comes from Asparagus kiusianus, assembly GCA_022839385.1. Lineage (NCBI taxonomy): Eukaryota > Viridiplantae > Streptophyta > Magnoliopsida > Asparagales > Asparagaceae > Asparagus > Asparagus kiusianus. The sequence goes on along the minus strand of BQKN01000366.1, from coordinate 469,144 downwards.
TATTTGGCTACAAATTGCTGAACCCCAACCGCCCCCCCCCCAACCCCCCAAAAAAAAACAACACGCCCCACCCCAACAACAACCCACCCCAACAACAACCAAAACACATGCTCGTACACACATAATTTGCATGTGTTTACATGATGTAATGCATGTAACACATCCAAAAAGGAATAAGTACTAATATCTAAAGACAGGATCTTGATCCACTTCTCACAAAAATTTCTTTTGAGTGAGACAAGTTCTGGGATTTTTTGGCTCAATCTGGAGGAAACAAGTTTTGACATTTTTAGTGGTGACTAACATTTTTTCTGATTTAGGATGAAGTTTTGATAAGTACATTCTGCAACTTGATTTAGGATGAAGTTTTGATAAGTACATTCTGCAACTTACTCACACAGACCAAAATATGGAATAAACACTGTCAATACGATGGAACATGTCAATATAATCTGAAATCTGAGTTTTTAATAATAGAACATATTTCATATCAGCTCCTACCCGTTAAATAGAGCCAAGAACAGTAAAATTAAAGTAGTGCATTCCATAAAATGCTAGCCCAAACTCACAGGTTGGTTGCATGAATGGTGATATTCCCTCTTCAGATTTACTGCCACTTCCATTAGCAAATCCTTATGGGATATCTAGTATATACTAGAGATATCCCAAAGCTAATGATGAAGAAAAATATATGGTCTTTTCACTTTTGTATGTTCTTGTCATAAGCATGAATATTTAACATGTAGAAGAAATAATGCCAAAGAATCAGCATTTATATGCAACACCCTAAACTCGAATCCTTGGAGTCTGTGCATGGGATATCTAGTAACAGTAATTCACAATTAACTAAGAGATACAACAAATAATCTTCCAAGTGAATCGATCTTCAAGATCTTCCACGTCCTTGGTGATGCTTATTACCAAAAGCAGAATGGGATTAGTACTGAATTCAATTATTTGTTAATTGAATAGGAATGTAGAATAGAATATAACAGAGAACCAAATGATATCCCCACCTTTACATTAACAAATCTCTGCATTATATAAGTCCTTTACCTTTAAAATCATATTCAATGTTTCTCTTCAAGCAAGCAAGAAAGCTGCTCATATATTCCAAATATTATTTTCCTCTCCTGATTTGTCATAAAGTATTCACTCATGGATAATCTCTTAGAGATTTCATTAGAGTATTCTTTGTACTATATATATATATATATAACTTCATCTGGTTGCATGATGTAGTGCCGAAAATATAATAAAAGAAACAAAATAATAGGATTCCTGTGAGAGAAGGATAAATTTTCCAATTATACCATCCTTGTCAAGAATACACAAGATCTAACAATGAAGTGTTCGATTACATGGATTCTGCACTACTGCAGTTATTCAGTGAATCATACATTATGCACATAAGTTAAGAGTATCTTTAGCATAAGACTCTCCTTTGCATGTATGTAACATAAATATCGAAATGTTAGTTTGATGAATCATACATTTGTCTTACACAGTTTATTTTGGATGCCTATAAATAGTTTCTATCTGGATAAATTGCCAGAGGTTTACCCCACATTGACAATTAAAAGTAATTGCTCTTGATGCTGTGCAATGACGCTCAATTCAAACGAAAATGTAGTTTTAAATTCTATAATTAATTCCGATGTTTTGTCTAAAACAACCTTCATTTTTCTGTGGGACCATCGCCAAATTCTGCTAGACATGATGCACAAAAGGATGGTTGAATAAGCTTCTAAAAATGCATGCAAAGTGAGAAAATACATTGAATAATGATAACTACGCTACACTTTTCTACAGTACTCCTACATTACAGGAGAGAAAAGTGTGGGCTCCCTAGATGAATCTTGAATTTTAAAAAAAGTTAACAAAAGGTTGGACCCATACATTTCTCTGTTGTAGTATAGAAGTAGTGTAAGTGTAGTGTAGTTATCACTACTCAAGTACATTTTGAATCATCAAATAGCCTGCTATTGTTAATGAAGGCCTACTCATACATCACAAATTGAAAGGTGAACGAATTCAAATCTGATGTAGAGTTAAGAGAGATCATGTCTCCTCTAGTGAACATGACAGCATGTGACCTTTATGAACATAGACAAGCACATATGTCAGGGCAAGATGAATTATATGGACAACTGCTGTTAGGTCCTTTCCCAGGTTATCTTAAGCTATTTCATATGACCCTAAGGCTCATCTGACATGGTAAACAGTTGGGAGTGGACTAGGGGAAATACTAAGTTTGAATGCCGGCTACGGCTTAAGAAAAGGAATAGTCATATCATCATCCTTAAAAATAGATATTGGGGAAAAAAGCTGTACATACTGCACATAGCAAACAACTTGGGTTCGAGTGATGAAAAAACACTAATTATGAATAACTTATAGAATTCAATGAGAACATGAAGAAACATAATAGCAGAAAGTTTAGATCCAAGTGATAGGAAAAAAATTAATCCTTCAATTTAAATCATAATGCAAAATGAGAAGATAATGAAAAAAGTGGAATTCATATCCTGAGCAATTTTGTATACCATCAAACCTAAATCAGATTCTATAGTGCACCAAGACATGCTGAAAAATCTGTCAAGCCTGAGCACATCATTTAAATGTGTCAGGGATGATACGATACATAAGAGACGAACAGTAAGCTCGAACAGTAAGTGCAAAGATACTATTTCCAAATATGAGATATAATGAAGAAAGAATGCTTTTTCATAGTTTAGTAAAGTTACAGGAGTAACGAGAAAGCTTAGTGGGAAAGATGCTGTTTAGTGGAGAAAGAATTAATATCAGGTTCAATCATACGGTACTGTCCGGCAACCTGTATCTGTCAAGCTTCAGGAGGGAACTAGAATTGATAACTTATGCTTCAATCATTTAAATGTTGTATAAGCTTCCATATCTCTAGTTTCTTGACACAATATGGACCGAAAAAGTTCTAGAGCATGTAATTTGGAAGAAAGATGATTCGATAGAGTTCTGGTGCAGTAACCCATGTAACGATGTTCCTTGAGTTGGATACTTTTCTAAAAGACTTTTCGTGTAGTGGAACAACAATAGCTCTGAGTTGATGATGGATACATTTAAAATTTTGCTCTTACACACATCACAAGTGCTTTCTCAAATTAATGCCGTAGAAAGAAAAACTAAATACTAAATGCTATACAAGCAATCAATGTGGTTTACCACCTAAAGCCTTTTTTTCCTTATAGTGCAAACCCTTAGAAAAATTATTGCTCATGACTGCACTGATATATCATACTCAACAATAAAACTCCAAATATAAGCACTAATAAGACATTGTTAAATTGTTAGGACAACGTTATGGATTTAAGCGGGAAATACAAGTTTTGAAATAAACTCGTAATACACATTAAACCACAAAGCAATTTGTAATAACAAATCATGAAGAATTCTACCAATCCAAATTGAGTATTATCTAAACATTGTCAGTTTATATACTAACTCATTGACACATCACATCATAAAAAGGCATGAAATCGCGAAAGGGGGAAAAACTAATGACTCAAGCATTTTGTCGAACACATAAGAGGGTGGGATATACTTGTACCAAAAGATCCAGCTCAAAACTTATTACGCTAATGTAATGACAGATTGTGGAAACACGGTACTCTTCTCTCCAACAAGAAAGCATATTAGAATGCACTAAATACTAAGTCTGATCAAATTAACAATACCCATCTCCCAAAACGAACTCAAAATATCAAAAATAAAATTCCCAAAAGGTTTTGTCTCAAAGAATAATAAAGTACAAACAAGACAAAGGAATACCTCTCCTTCGCCTTCAAAAGCTTCAAACAGAGGAGCATCCAAGGGCAGGAACCGTGGAGCTGGGAAGTTTTTTATACGAGTACGGGTTCATACGGATCCAAAGGAACCTAAGTTATCATATCAGAAGACTTCCTATGCGGCAAGTCGTCTTGATAGGATCCATAATTCCTTATTCCACCAGGAGCAAACTTTATATCTGAGGGAAGTAGAGATTCTTAAAGAACATCCTATGATGGATAGATAATTAGTTTGGAAATTGTACTTAATTTGTCTGTGGTGGAAATCATCTCATTTCTAAGGGCCTGTTTGGATTTGTAGGGGGTGAAGGAAAGTTAAAGGGAAATTGAGAGAAGGGAAGGGAAGGGAAGGGAAGGGAAGGGAGTTCCCTTCCTCTTGGTTACACCCCAATTTGGGGGTAACAAATTTTATACTAATAGGGGGTGAACCAAGGGGAGCTAGGGTGAATTAACTTCACCTCCTAAGTGTTCCCAAATAAGGTGAATGGAGGTGAATGGTTCCCCTAACTTCCCTTCACCCTCATTCCCCTCAATCCAAACAAGCCCTTAGGGTGAAGGGAAGTTAGGGGAACCATTCACCTCCATTCACCTTGTTTGGGAACACTTAGGAGGTGAAGTTAATTCACCCGAGTTCCCCTTGGTTCACCCCCTATTAGTATAAAATTTGTTACCCCCCAAATTGGGGTGTAACCAAGGGGAAGGGAACTCCCTTCCCTTCCCTTCCCTTCCCTTCCCTTCTCTCAGTTTCCCTTAACTTCCCTTCACCCTCTACAAATCCAAACAGGCCCTAAGGGAATGGTTCTCATATATTCTCGTTCATCTAAATGTTACACCGGAGGTCCAATCTGGAATACAGATCACCTCAGAATCCCCAGCCGTATGGCCGCACATGGGAGGGCAAATTACAATTTGGCCCCCCTATTTTGCACATGTGCGCATGCAGGCCGTTCTGAGGTGATCCGGGCTTTACTGTCCGTGTTTCGTAGAGGGGATGTAAAATTCCCTTCCCTTTCGTTAGATCTCGATGGTTTAGAACACCCGACATCATGTAGAGCATTCTCATAGGATGCCTATTCTTCGAGTAACTTTCTATGAGAATGTTATGTCAATAATTAACCTAAATATTAATCCTCCTCTTGAAGTCGACACATGTCCATATTAGCATTAATTATCAGATCAACTCACCTCCGCTAGGGAGTGACTCGGGTAACATTGGCACTCGTCTCTTCCCCAGCAGGGCTAAATTGAGACGGGCTCTCACTTGACCTCATCATTTGAGTCGACCCCCCTCATTCACTCAGAGCCGAATCGACAACTTGAGAGGCTGACAAAAAATATGGTACTTTCCATCCCACTCGCAGAGCTGAATCGAGAAGCGGTTTGTTCTTGAACTCCACACAACAGCTGTCCATCATCATCTCATGCCACGAGTCTCCATAACTCATTACCTTTCATCAACACCACCCCCTCTTCAGTCGCCATCACATCAGACCAGCGATGACTCATCTCATTTGCAGTCGGCACCTGTAAGTTATCTGTCGATTCAGCTACCTGTTTGAACTTGGCTAGAGTTACGCTTCTACCCCTCTCAGCTAGTTATATATATGGGCTCATCGGCTACTGAGAGGAGCGGATGATCCACCGGGGCCTCCTTGCGGCCATATGTACGCCATTTCTAGCTTACTAATTTCATCTGCACATTCAGAACTTATCAGTTCATTCGTTCTCCACTCAAGCTCTATAACTGACTTAATCGTCGGAGGAATCATGGAGAACCTAACTCCGGTCCTCTATCGTGCTTATTTTTTAGCTCTCTTATCCTAAATAGGGGATCGACCGCCTAAGGAGATGAGGAGAACTACATCGTCGATATCCACCCTAAGCCCCGTCGCTAACTCGAGATTGTCTTCTAACCTCACTGCTAAGTCCTAGGACATCAACGCTGGCACTCATCTGGGGCCTCCTCATTACTTTGGATGGCAATCCCTTATGTTTGAACATGAGAATAATAAGTTGCCATCTCCATCTAAGCTCCACAACAGTCAAAAGATTTTGCCATATTGCTTCGATGGCAAGTTGGCCATAAAGTATAGATAGCTTCAAAGAATACTCCAAGGTAATCAAATTAAAGATACTCTCTTAAAACGAGATATTTTTGTGCTATTTACCCTTATGCAGTTTTCACCGCTCGATCTTCATTGACTCAGGCTATTTTGGCAAAGACCTTGGCATCATTTTCATGAGTAAAACCATGGAAAGCCTTCGACATAAAGACATTGATATCATTTTCATGAGTAAAACCAAGGCACGCCATCAACACAAAGACCTTAGTATTATTTTCATGAGTAAAACCCAAGACACATGTCTAAGAACTTGGTATTATTTTCATGAGTAAAATCCAAGACACGTATATAAGACCTTGGCACCTAGTCAGGATAAACAAAAGGCATGTTATCAACTTGGTCGACTCCGACTCAAAAGACCATGGCATCCTTTCAGAGTAAAACCAAGGCATGCCATCGACACAAAGATCTTGGCATCATTTTCATAAGCTTAAGGCACGTACCTCAAGGTCATGATGTCATCGAGAGTAAATTCAAGGCACGAGCTCGAGTCGTCTCCTTCACCATACACAGAGCCAAATCATCTCGACCTGAGCACTTCTGAAATATAAATTTGTACTCAAGCCAAATAGATTGCTAGCTCTTAAATATGAGAACACAATCTGAAAGGTACACGGTTCAAATTGACAAAAATATCTTTTTGTTCAATGTGTGAAACTATTTACAGTACAAAAGTGTTGACAAAAAAAAGATACAATTGAGCCCCTAAGGAGTCAGACTCAGTAGAAATGCGGGCGGATCAACACTGGAACCAGGAACATGAGTCTAGCATGGAGGAGCAGTAGTGAAAATTGGTAGGGGAGTTGACTGAACCTCAGACTCGACCTCTTTGCCTTTCTTCTCTCTAGGTCCACTCACCCAACTATCATGAGCCAAGCCCTCACCTTCCTCCTCGGCCGACTCTTCACCATCATCATCACCACTCCCACCATCAAGCATGAGCCCCCCTCCTTGTTTCTCTATCTCCTATAATATGCCAAAACAATTGGTCACTCTTGGAGGATAGTGGAACTACTCGGGACCACTCTTGAGTTTGCCCGGGAGCTATGCCTCAAGGTAGTCGTAGTCGGCCTAGCAAACTAGTGTCACCTCCACTTTTCTAAGAGTGTTGTGGCGATAGCCCTCAATAATCTCGAACTGATGGGCCTTAGATTCTAGATGAGCGAGGTGGCCTTGTATCTCCTGGACTTTAGCAAGGGATGACTCACGTTGTCGATCGGCCTCCAGCGTAGCTCGAGCGCTCTCTTGCTTGAACTTCTCATGAGTAGTTTGCTCCTCCTTTAGTTTGACCCACAGGCTCTCAGCATCCAGCTAATCAGCTTGAGCCCACTCGAAGGCGTCCTTCCTCTCTTGCCTTTCGACCTCGACCTCCTAGGACATATACCTTATATTATCATTGTAAATCCTCGTAAATTTGAAAATATTATAGTAAATAATATTAAATAAGTATTATTATGATTAATACTATTTTTGGATGAATGAGTATGTTTAAAATTGATTTGCGATCGATTAAGTATATATATATATATATATATATATATATATATTGCTGTAAACATGCAAGTATACGTGAAAAAACAGTCGGCTAAAAATACCTATGGTCGGTCAACTGCCCTTTGAAATCAGTCGATCGATAGGTGCTAGTCGGTCGACTGATCAAAGAGTATCAGTCGACCGATAAGTGCCCAGACTAGGTATTTGGGTTCGGGTCAGGATGTTTTGGTTCGGGCTCGTTTGCATATATATATATATATACATATATATACCAGAATTCTTCCCTTTTTCTGGTTTTCCTCATGTTCTGAGTAGCAGCCACCCTCTTCAAAACCCTAGAAAATTTTCTTTTGAGTTTAGGAAAGCTTTGAGAAGCAAAAAGACCAAGAAGAGGGCGAGATTTGCAGATTCCGTGAGGGAGGATCGATATCTTTGCGTGTTTAGGGGGGCGGGTTTCATCTCCTCCAAACACATCATCTGTTTTTCTTGGTTTTATTTGGTTTTATTGGATTTTTAAAACCTATTTTTATGAGTAAATATCACACCTTTTCCCCGTATGATTTAAAGATTTGACCTTTTTGATATAAAAAGTTTTGAAACAGATCCTTGAGTTGGATTTTAGATTTGAAGTAAAGTAATAACAAGATTTTTTAATAATTTGATTGGTTTTTCATGATGAATTTACAAATATTACATGTTAGGATTAGTGGATCTCCTTCAATATTCAATATTCGTATTTGTGTTTTCATGCAATAGAATAAACCCTAATTACCTTAAGCAAGTGTTAACACATGAGTTTTATTCAAAATTTTTTGATTTTGATGTATTGTAGATAAAAATCTAATCCTTTGACCCGACCCTAGTATTGATTGACTGATCAAGGGAATCGGTCGACTGAACTGGTCTTCACGATGTAAAACTTTGCCCCGGTCGATCGATCGAACATAGAAATCGGTTGACTGATCTAGGCTGGATTTTTGTGCATGTCCCGCCGGTCGACCGATTTGAGTTGTTTGGTCTATGATGATTCTTTCCACGCATGTTTAATCGCAAATTACGCTGTTTGGTCTATGACCGATTTCAGCATCATTATTTTCTTTGTAAAGGATCACAAACTTGTAATTTTGCTCCCGTGTTACCTACCTCGAGGGTAGATTGTAAAGATTATGGTTTATTATACATGACGTATCCTAGACGATATCTTTTATCGAATTTTATTCTTATTCCCGTGCCAACTACCGTGCCAACTACCCAAAGGTAGTATGAGGCACTATGATACGACGGTTATGACATGTTTTGGATGAGGCTTGGTAATATTTGTTCTTTGTTACTTATTCTTATTCAAAGGATTTGGAGTTGATATTTAGTGATTCACAATTTGAGATACGAGTATATATGTAAGGATTTCCTTGTGTGGATTATTTCGCTCGACGCATTCTCGTGTTGTCGATTTTTAAATATTAATTTCCTCTTAGTTTTATGCATATGACTCATATATCTATATATGCTACAATTTTTATTTTTATACACCTAACCTCCTCCCCCCTGGGGGTGGTGGAGATGTTCTCGCTAGCGCTTGACGCTCGTTGTTTCCATCTTTTTCAGGCAGCGAGTCAGGTGTCCGGAGAGTCGCAGGTTGACAGAGATTCAATCTAGCTCACCGTCATCTATTAGTAGTTAATTAGTGCTCCGCAATAGCTTATTATTTGTTTTCAGTCTTTAGAGATGTGTTTCATGTTGGAGGCTGAGTGCCTTAGTACTATTTTTGGTTGACTTTTGTGTTTAGAGAATTATTACTCTTATTTTAGATTTTCAGATGTATTTCTTTTTTTTTGTTGGAACATGATTACATTTATTATTTAATCTTTTCTTTATAATGTGTTCCTTGTATTTTTACCTTTATTCTATCTGCTTGTACCCATATTTCTTTTATTTGATTTTCACTAGAGAGATATTACTATGATGGTAAAACATGTTATTGCGCAGTGTTGGGTGCATGGCAGGTTTGACATCCTTGAGTTCATCTTGGACTGTAGCCTTGTGTGAAACCAGGATTGTCACAGTTGGTATCAGAGCTCTAGTTTCAGCATCCTTAGGATATCCTGTGTTGAGTCGTGGAGCTAGGATAGAGTTTCCTTACGGTTCATGTATAAAGTTCGCTAGAAATTCCTAGATTGAGTGAGTCCGTTATACGTATAGCTTGAAAATTTTGAGAAATTTTTTTATGCTCACCTTACTTTGATTATAAAGTATTTTTAAGGATAATATGTGTTATTTTTTCTTATTATTATATATTATGTGATTTATGCTTGAGGTCTCACTTACTTTGTCTTATAAGCTCTCCTCCTGAAACTAGAGATATCAGGACGAGGATGTGGTTGAAGAGGGTCCCGTACTCAGAGAGCTGGGCAAGCTGAGCTAGAGCCTGAGCCATACCAGGCTCCATAGTATTTGATCGATCTCGTAGCGCTGATTGCAGCTAGGCTAGCAGCACTCGAGGAGCAAGTGGTGAATCAGGTTTTGCCAGCAACACTACCTCCAGTGGTACCACAACCAGCAACACCTGTCCATATTGCAGAGGAATCGCCAGCAGTTACACTATAACTAGTTGTCGATAGAGCCGTAGACTAGGAGGCTTGGTTTTGTTTGGTGGAGAGATATCAGAAGCTGAGAGCACCAGAATTTTAGGGCACATCGATTTCTCTTACAGCCCACAAGTGGAAGGAAGATGTGAGGAACATCCTATATATGCTTAACGTCGACTCGGTCTAGAAGTAGAGGTTAGCTGCATTCAGCCTTAAGGGCGATGCTGGAGGGTGGTATAGGCTCCAATTCACATCGAGGCAATGAATGACACTTACTTGGAAGTATTTCATCTACTTCTACGACAAGCAGTATGTATCATCAGCGGCAAAGGCTGCGAAAGAGTTAGAGCTAGCCCAGTTGGAGTAGGGAGACATGTCTGTAGATGATTATGAAAGCAAGTTCGTGGGTCTACTTAGATTTACAGGCATGTGGTACACAGGGGAGCGTCAAGCTCAGATGTTTTTGATAGGACTTCGCTCGAGCCTATGTCACTATCTTATGTCTCAACGTTTTCACTCAGTGCGAGAGGTTGCCAATGTTTTAGTGGAAAGTTGGTTCTTTCATTAACGGACTCATCACAACTTTAGTCGTTACAATGATCTCAACAAATAAAAATAAAAATTACAACTTTCTAAAAACACACACACAATGGATGTTTATCATCCGCTGTTTACGTGAGATCTTAGCTTGTGTCGGGGTTTATCCGTGGACCACCGACTGATCAGATCTAATATAAAGATTTTGTTGCCTCACAAAGGAGACAAGAAACTGAAGTAAATATCTCGGCAAAGCGAGATAATCACTCTTCTTAAGAATCACACCTAGGTACGACCTTAAGAATATGGATGAACGGATGTAGATCTCTCGAACTCTTCCCCTCCTTATGCTGAAGAACTCGCCAAGATCACTTCCTCCTCTCTGAAATTCATGCTCCTCACTCTTCAATTTGACAGGGCTTCACTGAGGCTTGAGAATTTTGGGTCTGTGCAAATGAAGGCCGTAGAGCTGTATTTATAGGCTTCAGAAACTCGGTTTTGGGATAAGAACGAACGGCTTGATCTTATCCTCAGTTGTAACCACTTAACCATGTTCAAAGATAACTCCAAATCAGTTGGAGAGGCTTTGGATTAGAATTGGGGCAATTAACATTGAAGAAACAATGAAAAAATAGCAAAAACGGACTTGAGACAGCCTTTTCGGGGCCGAGACAGTCTCGGCCCTGACCAAGACACAAATGTGTCTTGGCCTTGGCTGAGACGCCGTTTTCCAGCTTTTGACTGTTTTTGTCGTATCTTTCTGATCCGGTTTTGGAACAACGTGATTCGAAGTGCGTCAGAAAGCTGGAGAAAAGATCTATAATCTTCCATGGGTTAATCCTACGTGGAGCATATGAGACACGAATGGCATCTCGTCTTTCATGAGTTAAACGTAATTTCCGATTGGATCGTTTCTTTGCTTATCTGCCGTCCCATTGATTCGTACGCTTTGTCAACTCTCTTCATTCGCTTGTCAACGTCAGATAATCCTTCTTGACTCAGATAATGATGTTTATCATCTTCTCTTCATCTCGAATTGCATGCGGGAACCCATAGGCAATTTTTGATGCCTACAGATACCCCCTCCAAAGTGTTTCAGTCTCGTTTCTTTTATAGAAAAGCCTGAAATACTTTGGATGTGATAGGTCCAACCTTCAGTGGGTATAAAAGGACCTGTAATTGACTTTAGTTCTTGACTTCTGTAAATTTCAGTCTACTCAGTATTTTGTCAAATAGCTAAAATTCTTCCAGTGCTGCGTTTAACGTCTAACTGTTGTCGAAGTCTCGAATTAAAACTGTTGTGTTTAACTCATATCGTTGAGTCTATGTTGAACTGATTATCCTTGTCGGGGATTCACACACGGGTTATGGTTGAAATCTTCAGAATTATCCTTTGACTTAGGATTAATTCAAGCCTTGTTTAGGCGCAAACTGTTAAGCATTGACCTTCATTGTAACACATTGACCGACATTGATCCACGGCTATACGTTGACCAACGTTGACTTTCATTGCAAACGTGTTGACCGGTATTGACCTTCATTGTAACACGTTGACCGGCATTGACTTACGGCTATGCGTTGATCAGCGTTGACCTTCATTACAACGCGTTGACCGGCATTGACTTCATTACAACGCGTTGACCAGCGTTAACCTTCATTGCAACTCATTGATCGGTGTTGACTTTCATTACACTGCGTTGACCAACGTTGACCTTCATTGTAACGTGTTGACCGGCATTGACTTTCATTACAATGCGTTGACCGACGTTGACTCATAGCAACGCATTGACTTTCATCGTAACGCGTTGACTGGTGTTGATCCACGGTTACGTGTTGACCGGGATAAACACAGTTTATACTCGTATGTTGACTGGAGTCTACATAGTTTAGGCTCTTAAGGCGTTAGAGCGAGGAGGACTAGTTTATACTCATTTACTCCTGGGAGTTTCGGAGGTTCAAAGATATGCAGTTTAGCTCGTATACTCATCAGAGTGTGAATTCGGACTTCGAATACATCGCAATGGCCAATAACGGGCAAATACGGACCATATACAACATTTTAAATGCGTGGGACCCTATTTTGGGCTCAGGATAGAATTTTAGACTCAAGACAGAATTTTGGGCTCGGGACAGAGAGAGAGGGCCGACCTAGGAGAGAGAAAATAGAGGAGAGAGAGGGTCGGCCTAGGAGAGAGAAAAGAGAGGGTTTGTACAATGACTCTTTTTGTGTTCCCCCCTTTTACCCAAAACCAAAATTTGAACTCCCTCTTATTCTCATCTTCTTCCTCAACTTCTTTCTTTTTAAAACTCTTTATAACCCATAGTTCCCCCCTTTTAAGGATTCTAAAACCCCTTAAACCCTTCACTTTAAAACCATTCAATCCCTCAAAAATTCATCATAAATTCGGCCAAACCCTCCTCCTCAAAATCTAGAGCTTGGATTTGTTGGGTTCTCAAGCTTCTTTTGAGTTGGGTTATTAAGCTTTGATTTGGGTAAGCTCCTCTCCATAACTCTTGTGCATTTGTTTGGTTTTGATTCATGATTTTGTAGGCCAAGATTAGGGCTTTTTGATCTCATGAATTAGAAAAAATAAAACTTGAAAGTTAGTTCATGAACCATAGCCAAAATTTTGGGGGTCTTTTTGGCATGAATATGAAGTTTGAAGCTTATGTTTGAGAAGCTTGAGAACATGGCCAAAATTTTGAGGGGGTTTGTTGCAAAATTGCCCAAAATTTTGGGGTCTTGGGTTACATACCCATGGCCAAAAACTTGAGGAGGTTGGATGTGGACTTATGGCCAAAATTTTAGAAGGGGTTATGCGCAAAAGTAACCGAAATTTTGATGTTGAGGGTGATGGGTTTTGTCCTGTCAATCATGGCTGAATTTTGAATGTACTCATGGCTAGCATTGAGCCTTGAGCGTGAGGGGTATTTTGGGTATTTCGCCCAAAATTGATCATGAGGGTCCTGAACGCAATTTGAACCCGTTGTTGGCATGCATGGATCTTGTTGGTTTAATTAGACTTTAACCATAAAATCCTATTTTATTTGTAGGATTTTTTAGTTAAACTTCATAATTTTCCTTTTTAATTTTGGGTTCTTGAATTTGAGATTGTACCTGATTCATTGATTTTCATTGCAGGTTAGCCATGTCTCCACGACGATCGCGCTTTCATAGGAGTCGCTCCATTTCTCAACAAAATAAGTGTAGGCGTATAAAATTGCCTATAGGTCCCACAATACAGCTCGACGACGCCAATTCAACAAACGGACCATCGAGCGACGTACCCAAGCACGACCGTTATCCCGCCGACGCCGAAACCAAGCCATATGCAACGGAGCAGGTTAACGAGGCGACGAAGCCAACAAATCACACCCAAGCATTGGAATGCATCCACTTGCACGCGGAATCGAACCAACATTTCGGGGAATCACCGAGTCATCTAAACAAGAGCGAACTCGGTGATATAACGATCGAATCAAGATTGGTTTCGGACTCGAACTCAGAAGTTGGTTTACTGCCAAATCAGGAATCGGATCAAAACGAATCGAATCCGAACAAGTCAACCACACAACCGAATCGAAGTCCAAATCAACAACGAATCGGAACCGGAAACACCGAAAAACCCAAAACGACGAAACGAACCAACACCCGGGGACTCGGCCGAAACCGAGCCAACCCGGGGTGGCTCGGCCCAAGCCGAGCCACCCCTGGGTGGCTCGGCCATGGCCGAGCCACCTAGGGGTGGCTAGGCTCAGAACTGTGCAAATGCACAGTTCTGAGTGCCTATAAATAGGCCTTGTGTTGGTTCATTTGAGGTGTTGGAAATTTTGGAGAGAGGCGAAGCCCTGCTGGATTGGAGGTTCAAAACTTAGAAAAGATTCAACCTTTGGAGGCTTCAAGACTTGTTCATCCGGATCTGGTGCTCAGCGATCGACAAACGCCAAATAAGGCAGGAGTTCGAGAGGCCCGGATCGGGAGATCTACGTTGCTATACTCCGGATCTAAGCTTGGTTCTTAGATCCCGAGATTAGAGCGGTTGTTTCCTTGGTGAAACAATCCCTCCCGGCTATTATCTCCCTTGGTGGAATAATACCCGTTATACTGCGTAGATCTGCCCGGATCGAGATCATGCGGTGGTCCACGGCAAATAACCCCGGCGCAGGCAAAGAACCCACACAAAGCGAGTGACCGCATAACAGGAGCTCGCGATTCGTTCGACAAATAAGGAAATAAAGTTGTAATTTTTCATTTCTTTTTTTATTTGATTTTCGTTGTAACCGGATCTTATAAAAAGACCGGATCTTTGTAATCGATAAACAATTACCAAGTGTGTACAATGGAATCAGTAATGAAGAAAGCAACAAATTTTCCCGCGAACAATAAGAAGGAGGCTCCTATAGTTTTTTCATACGGGGGTGAGCCATCATAACTTTTGGTATTCTGTGTATTGCACCCTCGTTTGTATCCTTGGCGAGTCAATCGGAAAGAGTTGATATCCTCTTTTGCGGGGATTAAAGCTTTGAGAGGCATGTGTTGTTTGGCCAATACACGTCTTTAGGCATTCGGGACGATTTTAGATTATGTTGCACCCTCATTTGTCTCCTTAGTGAGTCAATCGGGAAGAGTTGATATCCTTCTTTGTGGGGATTGAAGCTTTGAGAGACATGTGTTGCTTGGTCAATACACATTTTCTGATATATGGGCGATTTCATGCTGTATTGTACCCTGTAGGGCAGGGTATATTACCATGTTACTTGTGCGACAATGTACATTGTCCCTCTTGTGTAAAATAGTTAAAATCGTCTCGCCGATATGACCAAACAGTGATCCTATCTGGTTAATTTACTAGGTGAGTTCAACTCCTTGTTTTATCTTAGAACTAATTTTTTTTGATTGTGTGTTATTTGTTTCAGTTGAGTTCCCGGCGGGTAGCTTCCCACTTCACGCGACGAGTGGTAATAGCGTAGAGACCTTCGCTGCTAATGTTATGGGCCCGCTTATTAGCCTGACTCCTTAGTTTGCTCCAGATGGGCCTAAGGAGGTTCATCGGCTGGTACAATGTGGGGCTCGTCGTACATTACGCCAGCAGATCATAGATGCTCCACTTACTAAAGATTCTAGCTCCACTCATCGTATATTGTTCTTTTCATGAATATTAATTTATCTTAGATGATAATTTGATAGGTTATACTTTTCTTGAGTGGTTTGATAGTCTATAGTTAACAAATCTAAAGTAAAATATGATATAAAGAGAATAGTTTATAATTTATAATTGAAATTAGCTAATGGATTCAACTCTAGATTCCTCATATTTCTAATTAAAACTTTCATCTTCACTTTCTTGAGTTTTCTTTCTCTCTCCTCAAATTTCATTGTTCATAATCACAACATTCATCATATCTTTCCCAATCATATTCAACCATCACTCCTAATTGTCACGCACATGACGTAAGAACTGATTTTAACTATCTCTTACAACACCTTCCTTGTGGGATCGATAACTTTTAAACTATAACTTGATTGGTTGTGTACTTGCAACTTTTGGACATCATTTAGACCCCATCAGCAGTCTCTGTCTCCTACGAGATGGCTGCATCAGCTACCTCTCTAACTGAACGGAATCTCCTGGACACAAGGTACCTTCGTAGGCTTGGACGAAACCTCATAAGAAACATCTGAGCATGGAGCTCTCCTGACCGTCACATGCCTATAAATCGAAGTAGACTTATGAACCGACTCTCGTAATCTGCTACATACATATCTCCCTACTCCAGTTTGGACAACTTCAGCTCTTTCCCGACATGTGCCAAGGAAGAGATGTACTACTCGTGGAAGAAATAGACAAAATCCTCCCATAAAAGTGCCATTCATTGCTCTGGGGTGAACTGAAGCATATACCATCCCCTAGCATCACCCTTTAGGTTGAAAACTGCTAACCTTTACTTCTGGACTGAATCCACATCAAGCAAGTCAAGAATATTCCCCACATCTTCCTTCTACTTGTGGGCTACAAGCAAATTTGATGATCCCTGAAATTCTGGTGACCTCATCTTTTGGTACCCCTCGATTAGGCGAAGCCAAGCTTCCTGCTCTGCAGCTGCATCTGATGATGGGTTGAGTCCTGGTGTGGCCTCTGGGGACTCCTCTGCAATGAGGGTGACTGGAATCACTAGCGGTGGAACTATGGGTGATGGTGGAACTGGTGGTGTCTGGTTTGTCACTAGCTCCTCGAGTGTTGCTAGCCTGGCTAATATAGGTGCCATGAGGTCTATGAGGTACTGCGGAGCCTGCAGCAGCTCAGGTGGAGCATGCTGCGGTTCGGGTGGAGCGTGATGTGGCTCTAGCTCCACCTCATCCTATCTCTCTCTGAGCACAGGATACTCTCCGTCCACATCCTTGTCCGGCCATTTATAAATTTCCAAGAAGAGAGTTTATAAGACGCAGTTATGAGACCTCAGAAAAAAGCATATATAACACATAGTAATAAGCAAATCGTATCATAAATCATTCATGCAAATATTTTTCAATCTAAGTAAAATAGTTGTCATAATTTTTTTTTGTAATTTTCGAGATATACATATATAACGTCCTAACTCATTCTAGAAATTCCTAGCAGAGTCTACACATGAATCCTAAGAAACTCTATCCTAGCTCCACGACACGACACATGATGATCCTAAGGATGCTGGAACTAGAGCTCTGATACCAACTATGACACTCATGTTTTCACACATGGCTGTAGTCCAAGGGAAACCCATAGATGTCAAACCTGCCATGCACCCACACTATACAATAACACGTTTCACAAATCATAGTAATATCCTCTAGTGGAATCAAAAGAAGTATAAGTACAAAAATAAGCAAAATAAAGAAATGAATGTAATAGACATGATATAGAAAATGATATCTCATAAATAAAAATCATGTCTTAACTAAAATACATCTGATATATAAAATAAAGAACATATCTTAACATGAATCAATTGGAAATCGTACTAAGGCACACTGCTTTTACAAAATAAAAATAAAACTCTAAAGTCTGAATAAAATCATAGAAAAATCTATTGTGGAGCTTCTACTAATAACTCATATGACAACAACTATGCAAGAACTCCGTCATCCTGCGGCTCTCCGAACCTCTGTATTGCCTGAAAGAAGAGAAAACAACAAAAAGAACCATATAAAGAGCGTCAGAGTACTACAACAAGATCACCTCTATCCGCCTCAAGGGAAAGGCTACTAGATGGAGTGGAGACTCTATTTATAAGAATAGTCTACCTAGATCTCTTTTCCTATATCTAAGTGGAATTAACATTTAGAAACCTACAATACGAGATGTAGTACGTCGAGCGAAATAATCCAAACAAGGAAACCCTTATGTATATACAATTGTCTCAAATTGTAGATATCTAAATATTAATACCGAACTAAGAATAAACAACCTATATGAAATCAACAATTAGAAACCCACAACACGAGACTGGTACGTCAAGCGAAATAATCCAAACAAGAAAACCCTCACACATATATATATATATATATATATATGTCTCAAATTGTGAATCACTAATCATTGATCCCAACTAAGACATAAACAAAGCAATAAAGGAAATAAAGACATTGTTACATCGTATTTATATTATCCTCCACTATCACTGTGGAGATAGAATAAATACTTTCAAGAGAAAAGTATCATGGTTATATATCTTAATGATGACTCACATCCATAACTGACATCCACCAAAAACTCAGGCTATCAATTAGCTATCTCAGTGCAACTCTTTGCAAGATTTTAAAACTTATCATCATGTGCAAGAAACTACCTTGTAGGTATCCTAAAAAGTGTACACGGCTCATTAGTCTCATCGCGATCTTAGTGTGTAACATGAGTGAAAGACGGCCTACCATATAGGTACACAACAAGACCGGCTTACAAGCCTCATCGCACCCTCGTGCGGACAGACTGCTAGACAAAGCATCCAAACCCGACTTAATGGCTTGTACGAATGGAATATCAATGCACTACCCTACGTAGTACTGAACTGAGCTCATCAACGATATCCATTCCATATATAAACTATATAAATCTGGTATATCGATGTACTATCCCATATAGTATTGAGTTGTGCTCATCAAAGATATCCAACGACTGTATGAACAATAAACAACCCAACACTTGACATAATCCCCTCTGCGATACTAAAGTGTGTGCAGATGACATTGTACTTGTGTATTCATGAATTTACATGTAAAAGAGTGTATCTTGAACCCCATGAACACATCTCAAATAGATACAAAACACAACTCAAAAAACAGCCTTAGTACTTGACTACTACGCTTAGTAGTCGACTACTCTGAGCCCATCCAGAATCTAAAAAATTAGACTAAGCATGAGTAGTCGACTAATATGAACATTAGTCGACTACTCTGCTATGAAAAACAATTCTGTGAGTCGCACTAGGGAAGGACTAGTCGACTACACATGTTATTAGTCGACTACTCTGTGTTAAAGAGATTTTTGTTTCTCAGGCTTTTATGTTTTTGTGATTATTTCTTAAACAAACTCATTCAAATCACATGAACATAGGAAAAAGGTCTTAGTCTTCTAAAATTTACTATCAGAGATTAGTTCACATGATTTAACTCTTTGATTAAACACTAATTAGGGTTTAACTTCATAATTATTCAAATTCTCACATAAAAGCATGAATTATCACATGATTAACTTGGACAAGGTTATAACTAACATTGAAAAGAGATAAGCTTATTTAAAACACGTTCATGTCATTGTGATCTCACAACTTAGGCTTTAAGTATGATTAATTTATAAGAAAACTCGATTAATTAACAAACTAGGGTTTGCACATGGGTTAAACTTAATTAATAAATTAAAAATGAAATTAATATTTATCCTAATGATCATAATCATGTTTCTAATGTAAGCATCAAGAAAAACATGTAGATCTAGCTTTTGTTTACAGTTTATTATTAAAAATCTAATCTTTTTCACATTAGATTAAGTTCTAAGCTTCATATCTGTCATATTACTTCATTAAAACATGTTTATAAAATATGAGTAAGGTTTGGATGCATATGATCTTATCTTAATATTGTGTGTAAGCCTCTAAAATGAACAGCAAGAAATCCAAAAGTGCAAACAACTCGTTCTCCCTTGCCACACTATGATGATCTCGTCCTCGTGTTGATATTTTGCTTCACAAACCTGACAAAACTCACAAGAAATTGATCTAGGGTTTTTGAGAGGAGAGGGTGGCTGCTAGGTTTCAGAGATATGATAAAAGAGAAGAATTTTTGTGAAAAATATAGGTATTTATAGAGGTAAACCTGAAACAAACATATTTAACCCGAACCATGAAACCTAGTCTGACTAATAAAATAACATTCGGTATTTTGACCGTAACCTTCTCATACGACCTTAGAATGAGGTTATTTAAGATTTTTTGGAAATCTACTAAAGATACTATAGGCGGTAAAAATTACCTTTGCAGATAAGTCTGAAATCCACCAACGTATTCGAGTCGCCTGCACAACGTGAAAACTAGGCTCTCCCGTGTGCTTGACTCGCCAGCACGAGCCAAGACCATGCAATCACCAAATTCGCCCACGCAGCCGGCGATCCACCAGGCGATCAGAAACTCGCCTGCACACTTGACTCGCCTACACGAGTTAAGTTTATTCAAGAGCCGAACCCGCCTGCGTGTCCAGACGATCTGTCAAGCGATCAACATTCTAACCACAGACTCATTAGGGTACTTGGTGGTCGCAATATCACGTCCAGGGATGGGCCTTCCCATTTCCCATGACGTGAAGGGAAGAAGCATAGTACTCCGAGCCCATCAAGCGACCGTCCACAGTACGAATGACCAGTCAAACCCATGCAATCGCCAAACTCGCTTGCATGCTTGACTCGCCCGAACGAGTCAAGATCATCCAAGTGACTAAAATTTGCCTGCTTACTCGACTCGCCTACACGAGTCAAGAGCTGAATTCGCCCTGTTAGCCCTTATGTTTTGATGATGTTCTTACAACCACCATTATCGGTACTAATGGCTTATTGAGTGAAAATATAGTAATCCTATTTATCAAGCTCGTTAGTGCCATTAAAGGAGGATGG
>BQKN01000366.1:432767-448432 GCA_022839385.1 Asparagus kiusianus | reverse complement strand
CCTCGGTCGCTGTGCTTTCACTCTTTGGTGCTTGGCTCAGTCTGAGGCAACACTCTGAAAAAGAGATTAACTTCCTTAACAGGAAGATTGGGTTATGTTTTCAAAATGGTTATATCATTTCTATAAAAACCCCCCAGCTGCTTCATCTTCTTCTCAGAGCTTAACGTTTGAAAAAACCAGAGAGTTTTCTGTTTGTGCTGAGAAAAATTTTCAAATCAGTCTGCTGCTTTCTTCTCTGTGGTTTTGTGTGAGCTCACCTCCCAGCTTCAGTAATTTGTTCTCTCTGCCATAGGAGCTTTGTAAAAGAGAGTTCTTGCTTATTTCTTTCTGCTGTGTGGTTGAGATCTTGAGCAAGATCTACTGTGAGGGAGTGATCTGTTGAGATCAAACTGTGTGGTGAGAGAGATCGTGTGGGATCGCTGTGTAGACGAAGTTCCGGCTTCCAAACCGGGTGTGGATAGTGGATTTCTCCTCGAGAGTGGGGAGCGGGGACGTAGGCCAGAGGGCCGAACCTCGTTAACACATCGCGCGTCAAGGATAACGATTCCTAACCCTCTCTCATTTACTGTGTTTGTTTTTAATTCCTGTGGATTGCTTGTTGTATGTTTAAATTTGCATATTAGAGCCTTTTGACCCTAATCACCCCCCTCTAGGGTCCAACACGCCCGTGATAGACGAACTCGCTGAACTCGCCAGAGTACTTGGCGACCGCAATATCACGTACAGGGATGGGCCTTCCCATTTCCCACGACGTGAAGGGAAGGAGCACAGTACTCCGAGCCCATCAAGTGGTCGTCCACAGTATGAGCGACTAGTTGAATCCATGGTGTCGCTACACTCGCCTGCACGCTTGACTCGCCCGCACGAGTTAGGTTTACTCAAGAGCTAAACTCACCTACACAAGTCAAGAGCCAAATTCGCTCGCAATCAACAAACTCGCCAAACTCGCTAGAGTACCTAGCGACTGCTACATCATGTACAGGGATAGGCCTTCCCGTTTCCCATGACGTGAGGGAGAGAAGTACAGTGTTCCAAGCCCATCAAGCGGCCGCTCATAGTACAAGTGAGAAGCATGGTATCCCCCAACAGTGCGTGGTCACATCCCATGATTCAAGAGAGTGACCACACCGTCTCTCCTCTATTTAAGAGCCTCTCCTGGCTACAGGAAAGAGATTCATAGTTAATTGATTAATTCAATCAGTTAGCTGGACCATTAGCTCTCAACTCTCGACTGAGTTGACGACGGGCTCTTTGAATGATCCTTGCACTGTAGCACCTTCTCCCAGCTTTGGGCCCTGACAACCACTGAACTCGGTGACTCAAACTCGACCAGCACAATCTTTTACTGTGTACTGAAGCTCACTAGCAACCTAGATCGAATCGTCCAAGGGAAGCAGACTAGGTGCGAGAACCGAGCGAGGCGTCCTATCGCTACCAAAGTCCCTATGTTAAACAAGGAGGGCCTTCCCTCCACTTCTGTTGTAATTTCGATTCATTAGTTTATAATAAGCTATTCTTATCAATATAAATAAAACCTTCGTTTCGGGAAATCAAAATTTATATCTACAGAAGATGGCGACCACAGTAGGAGAAATTATTTCCTCAACCGAAATGGTAGTAGCACAGTTCGAGAGGGTTGCTGTCGGGACGACCGTGGAGTCCCTAGAAATAAAGCTCGACCAAGCCAAGTATGAATAGTACTTGTCTTTCTCCTCCTCTAGTGGCAATGTGTCCCGCAAATGCCACGGAGTTGTGCGTAGCGGCCGACCTAAAACGGTCAATGTCTCCGTGCCTGAGGACTCTATCCGAGTCACGCTAGGGAAGCCTATTCCCTCTGAATTGATCGAGGCCAAGCTAGAGGTCAAGAGCGTAGGGCAAAAGACTGCCAGATGGGTCACCAAATGACCCTCGCAGACTCCTACTCAGGAAGAGATGGTGGTTCATCTTGGCGCAGTCCACGCTGTCACGGTCCGCACGAACGCTCCTCTCTCTAGAAGAGCCCGCCAGTGGCGAAGACAGATCCTCGCCCAACAGGAGGCCCAACCTTTGTCTCATATGACGGCCTAAATTATTATTCGGGTCTAAAAAGTGCAAGACAGAGGAGCAGCCTTCCTAACGCTTGTGGGCTCGCTAAAGCAGGTGAACCCTCGTGTTCAGGCGGGCTTCACTCTAACCATAATATCCCCTGTTTTAGTGGGTCTGGTATTTCTGACAAATTAGGCCACTCAGGCGAACCAATCCAAACGGGCAAGCCTGCCTACTCAAGTGGATTTTGTTTCTCGGGTCACATCCTTGATGCGAACGGACTGCCCAAAGCAGGCGAGCCTACCTGAGCAGGCAAGCCCTCGAAATCAGGCGAGCCCCTAAAATCAGGCGAGCCTCACCGAGTCCACTCGATGGGTAAGCATTGCGAGCGGACGGGCCTTAACGACAAAGGCAAAGTAGTAGGCGGTACCTAACAAACTCGCCTACATGAACAAAGGGTTAAAGTCCGCCAGCAGGCAAGAACTCGCCTGAGCGTGAAGACTCGTCGGTTAAGGCGAACTCACCTAACTCCAACACCTAACCATTCCACCCAGTGCACGTAGGAGAGTTCATCCAAACCTCTCTCATGCGATCGCTCGGTTGACCCCTCTAATGCTGGGGGTTGTCGCTAACCACCCGCGAAAGATCTCCGGGGTTACCTAACTTGCAAACGCATCATACATGAGGCGAATCCTCAATGTCACTACGAAAGGCTTATCCAAATAGTACTCGCCGACTGCCAGTGTGTAGGAACGGCAAAACCTTCGGTGTTCGAAAGGCTCACTCAACGCCCTTCCCAACCGAGATCTTCTCGTCGAAGGCGTAGACACTAAAGAAGGTGCGTCGTTGATGATTTAGAACTCTCGTCCGCTACTGTTAACATAACGGGGAAGGGTAAAAGTGTACTTCCAGATCCTCCAGACCTGGACTCCTTCCTAGGACCCAGTCACTCGCTGGTTCAACGTGAGTGTGATGGTATATTCCTGCACACCCGCAGTCGTACAGGAGTAAACATCCTGCTCAACTATGCTCTCCTAGCACCCCCTTCGCCGTGGCTACGTCTCAGACATCGCACTCGAGTTACAGTGACTCAGCAAGGGTGCACATGGCTGAAACCTCGAGTGATCAGATGATCGCTCAAAAGTTTGAAGAACATCAGGTCGCCATCGAGTCCATAAGAGACATGTTGGAGAAACTTCTGAATAAAAAGAAGGTCACGCGTACCCTACGAAGGCCGGCGGGAGGCAAGGAATGGGAACCTACTCCTAATCAGATGACTGAACAGGAGGATAATGCTGAACTCCTATCGGATCACTCCTTAAAGTCGTCGGCGGGAACGTCATGCTCCGGGGGTACCACCCAGGACAAGAGATTCGACGAGTTCCAAAGCCAACTTAATGCCTTAAAGCTCCAACAAAACATGAACAAACTAGGGGTGGTTAGGCCGCACCCTATCGAGTAGGATACGATCCCCTAACCGGCAAAATTTAAACCCATCAGTCTGGTACAATTTGATGGTAAGGGCTCCCATTCACAGCATGCTATTCATCCCCTCAAAGGGGTAGCCTTCGAATGGTTCTGCAAATTGGAACCAGGCTCTATTAAGTCATGGGCCGACGTGAAAAGACTTTTCTTAGCCTGTTTCTTCGATGATGATACCGAGGTGTCAATGGCCACCCTCCTAGCTAAGAAGCAAAAGAAGTCGGAGTTGATTAACGACTTTATGAAGAGGTTCAGGAACCGTTAAGTTCATTGCCAAGACCAAGTCTCCGAAGCCATGCTGATTGAGATGTACCGCAATAACCTTTCAATCCATATTCTTTCCAAAGTTGGCGCGGTAGAAACCCGAACCTAGAAAGAACTCGTTCGCCAGGGCGAACAAGTCGAGAATATGATCAAAAGGCTTAAGGCTGAGGAGCCTCACCCCACAAAGGGAGTTGCAGAACCGAGCACGCCGAAGAATCCCCCTCGAGCGAGAGGAAATGAGATCATGGCCGTTGACTCCGCTCCGGCACCCAAACCAGCCCAAAGGATGAAACCTAGGCCGTTTGAACAACGTCCTTCGAGGCAATACGACTTTAGGGAAAACCAGGTAGTGGCAACTCTCGACACGCTCCTCAAGAGCAACGGGATTAAGCTACCGAAAGTAACCAAGCCTGAGGAGGCGAACAAAACCAATTAACCGGGCTACTACGCGTACCACAGGTTCTTCGGCCACCATACTTTCAAATGCTATATCCTCAAGGATAAGCTTCAAGCCTTATACGATGCGGGAGTTCTAAAAAAGGAGAATGTACATAAGCAGGTGACCACACATATTATCACTATGAGTTTTGGAAAAGATCTCCCAGAGGTTCAAGTGTCGGCGAGGGTAGTTGATAATCATATTTTATTATAATTTTATACCCTCATTATCTATTTTATATGAATAAATATACCCTAATAATTGTTTTTATCTTTAAATGTAGGTTAATGAAGAATAAATCCCAAAAATCCCATCTCTCAACAAAGGCCCTTGAGTAAATGAAGAAATAAAGCAAAAGAGAAATCAAGAAGCCCATTAGAAAATCAAATTGCCAATTTATCCAAAAGCCCATTGATTTAATGAAGAAAACAAGTATGAAGCCCAAAAGCCCAAAGTCCAAAGCCAATACAAGAGGAAATCTGCGGATGGCAAAAGGAAGAGATTGGGTATCGATACCATCATCGATGCTGGCATCGATACCCGTATCGATACCAGCATCGATGCTGGTATCGATACCTGCGGGACTGTAGCACGTTCTAAGGCTGAAATTTGCTTGTTTTGGATAAGTATTGATCCAATGGCTCACAGTCATTGATGTTTACTATAAATAGGGGTAGAGAGTGAGTGGTTAGGGGTGTAAAAAATTTTGTAACTTCATTTAAAGAGGAAGGTAACTCTTAATTGAGAAGGCTATCCAAATTTGTAACTTTTGTTACAATTAATAAAAAAAATTTCTCCACTTTAAATCTTCTTCTCTTTGTTGGATGATGATGATGGAGATGAAGAAAAATTTGAAGGTTTTCTTTTCTTTTATTTTTCTTTTTTATTTCTTTTTAGTAATTTCTTTATTATTACTTATTAGTTAGATTTACATTCATGCTTGTAGTGTAGATTTATTTTCTTATCTTTTTATTTCTTTTTGTACTTTAATTTGTAGAGCAGATTTATTTTCTTGTATTTAATTTTTGTAATTTTATTTTGTAGTTCAGATTTTAATTCTTTTTAGTTAGATTTATTTCTTGTTCATAGTTTAGATTTTTCTTTTCTTTTTCGTTTTGTAATTAGTTATTTTTCTTATTGATTTTAATTCTTAAGATGTAAAATTAATTCTTGTAGAAATCTTAGAATTATATGAAACTAGTCTAATTTCCTTTTTATTATATGAATTATTCTCTTTCACTTAAAATATTCATGTTTAGGATAATCAACTAGAAAACTAATTGGTAGAAAAAGAATTTGATAAGCTATACTTATCTTAAATGGTTTGATAGGTTATGCTTATGAATTCTAGGTTAGAACGCCACTGGATCAAACCCCTTCTCCCATCCAACGCATCCCTTCCGATGACCAAAACGCGTAACATGAGATTGAGCCTGATCTAGATATGTATAGGCCCGTTGCCCCCTTTTCAGATAGACTCAAACCTAGGAAAAACTACCCGCAGGTTGAGAAAATCCTAGGATTACTATCTTGTTGTTGTTCTTATCATGAATAGTAATTTTGACTTAGATGATAATTTGATAGGTTATACTTTCCTTAAATGGTTTGATAGTCTATGCTTAATAAATCTAAGTTGAAGTATGATAAAAAGAGAATAGTTTGTATTTTGTAATTGAGATTAGCTAGTGGATTAAATTCTAGATTTTTTATATCTTTAATTGAATCCTCCGTCTTGACTTTCATAAATTTTTTTTCATTCTTGATTTTATTTCTTGATTTTATTCATTCTTCTTTCTTGCTTTGTGATTTTATTTATTCTTTGATTCTTTCTTCTCTCCTCTAAAATTTAATTTATTGTCTTTTGCATATATTCACAACAATCACTCATCACAATCATACTTATTCTTTAATCCCATTTTTGTCACGTACAAAACATAAGAACCAATTCTAATAATCTCTTAAAATCACCTTCCTCGTGGGATCGATACATTTTTATACTATAACTTGATCAATTATGCACTTGTAATTTTGGTA
Organism: Asparagus kiusianus; assembly: GCA_022839385.1. NCBI lineage: Eukaryota > Viridiplantae > Streptophyta > Magnoliopsida > Asparagales > Asparagaceae > Asparagus > Asparagus kiusianus. Next base: position 442,188 of record BQKN01000366.1, on the reverse strand, counting down.
CATAATTATACCACATCAAGTTTTTGGCGCCGTTGCCAGGGACGGTGCTAAAATAGGATTTTATTATTTTGGTTCTTTAACTTGTGTGTTTTCTTGTGAAGGAATCGCTTGGAGCTTGAAAATCTTGGATTGAAGATCAAGAACTTGGAGAATTGCTTTCGGGTAAGTCTTCTTTCTAGCGTTTTAAATTCCACCCTTTTTAGTTAGTTTCACAATTAGAGATAATTAGGATTTAAAAATAAAAAGATTTTATTTTTGTTGACCATAATTAAAAATTCACCTTTCACTTGAACATTAACTAACAAGATAATAAATTCAAACAAGAGCTCTCTTCTCACATTTGATTGTTGTTGACCATAATTAAAAAAAAGTTTTTTTCATCCTTTTTAGTTGCTTTTAATTTCTAGGGTTGTATTTCATATAGCTAGTAGGAATTCACCAAAGTGATTGTAGCACTTGATTTGACACATACTTAAAACATTCTTAAGGGCAAAACCCCTAATCAAGATAAGGTAAGGGATTTCATCACCCTTTTCTTAGCCTACAAATCACTAATTCCTCACTTCACAAACCCAAGCCTCCTAAAACTCAATAGACGTTGGCCCCTAAGGATTCGAGCTCAATAAGGAACAAGAAATCATTAAGTGAACCGGATTAAGTTTTCTCAGATTAGTTGGTGTCTAAGGCAATGTTTAGGGGTTGCGTAAAGCGCTCCGTAAAGAACGAGGTACTTAATTGATCTCTGATCACCCTCTAGTACTATCCTTACATGGCTAACTACTTGGGTAAAACTTTAATCTTTTCACTATAGGAGTTTTTGGTTAGGAGTTGGTCTAGTTGAGTTAGGCGAAACCCTAGAATTAGAATGATTAAAAAGTGATTGCTTTGATTTGTGTTAGTTAGGTTTTCTCTTTCTTTTTATTCTAAAAAAAACTAATTTTCTTTCTTTCCTTAAAAAAAGGTTGTTTTGGTGTATGCAAACTTGGGTTAGGGATAATTCTCATCGTTTAATCCTTGTTGAACTAATTCAAGATATGGCAAATCAACCTGTTCTCTAGGATATGTGTTATCCTACCAGAAATACAATTCCATCTTGCATAAGGCTCACCGAAGCAAATGGAGCAAATTTCGAGCTTAGACCACATTACATAAACATGCTTCCTAAATTCCTAGGAAATGAAACAGAAGATGCATATATTTTTATCTCGGAATTTAAGAAAATGTGTATTATTATTAAAATAAGAGAATTAACCGAAGATGTGATTAAGCTTAGATTTATTCCATTTTCTCTTATGGACAAAGCTAAAAAATGGATGTACAGCTTACCGATAAATTCCATCTCAACTTGGGAGGAATTTGTCACCGTTTTTCTCAAAAAAAATTTCCTATTCATAAAACGGTAAAGCTTAGGAACAATATTCAAAACTTTGAAATTGTCCCAGGGGAGCCATTCTAGAAATATTTTGACCGATTTAAAGATCTTTTAATCCAATATCCTCATTATGGTCTAGAGAAATGGCGATTATGCCAAGTCATATATGAAGGATTGGACTATTCTTCAAAAACATCTTTAGAATCGATGTGTCAGGGAGATTTTATGAGAAAAAACACAGATGAAGCTTGGGAATTCCTAGAAAGTCTATCCGAGAAAATAATGCAGTGGGAATACTATGATGACAGAGTTTCATCAGTTCTCCAATTTAAGTCTAGTGGTCTTTCCCTGGAGTCAAACATTGCTTCTGAAGCAAAGATGGTAACAATTTTGCGAAGGTTAGAAGCCTTAGAAGTTAAGAAACGAGCTCCAGCTCAAATCAATCATGTTTCTGCCCCGGGATGTCATAATTGTCAGTCTTCTACCCACGTTTCAGAGGAATGCCCTCTCCTAAGAAACAACCATGTATTAGAACAGATAAACGCTACATTCCAGTGCCCTAGAAATGATCCATTTTCTCCAATCTACAATCCAGGTTGGAGAAATCATCCTAACTTTGCATGGAATCAATGAAATTCTCCCAGAAATCAAAACTTTATTCCCGCGTCTAACCCACAATTCCCTAGGGGAAATACACTTCCATTCAACGCACCAAACAATTTTCAACAAGCTAACCCAGTTTTTCTAACCTAACATCCTCATCCTCACCAACCTACAAATCCTTCAAATTCTGATCATGACAAACGTTTAAGTGTCTTAGAAAAGGGTTTAGAAGCTATGATCAAAGCTTCTACACAAACTACCAACATGTTGACCCAGTCATCCACCACTCTAAATTCCTTCATGCAAACCATCGGCCAAGTGCTCAACTCGAACACTCAAGCCATAGCCCTGTTAGAAATCCGACTTGGGCAACTAGCCACTACCGTGAGTGAGAGAGAAAAAGAAAAATTCTCAAGTCAACCTGTTGCAAACCCTAAAGACAATGGATCCAGTTCAACCCATCCAGCTCATGTGAATGTAGTTCACACACTAAGATCAGGGAAACAAATAGATAATCAGGTTATAATGCCACCGGATCAAACCCCTTCTCCCATCAACGCATTCCTTCCGATGACCAAAACACTGAATATGAGATTGAGCCTAATCTAGATAGGTATAGGCCCATTGCCCCCTTTTCAGATAGACTCAAACCTAGGAAAAACTCCCAGCAGGTTGAAAAAATCCTAGAAACATTTAAACAAGTCAAGATCAACATCCATCTCCTAGATGCAATCGAACAAGTCCCCTCTTATGCAAAGTTCTTGAAGGACTTATGCACTAAGAAAAGAACCACTAATGTCCCCAAGAAAGTCTTCTTAGCTACCAACCTCGGTGAATTTTTTTTAAAACCCATGCCGTTAAAATACAAAGACCCAGGTTGTCCCACAATTCCATGCGTCATAGGTAACACTCACATTGATAAGGCACTTCTAGACTTGGGAGCCAGAGTCAACCTCCTTCCTTATTCAGTCTATCAACAGCTAGGTATAGGAGAACTTAAACCGACAAGATGCACTCTATAGTTAGCTGATAGATCTGTAAAAATTCCTAAAGGAGAGGTAGAGGATGTTCTGATCAAAGTTGGAGAGTTTATTTTCCTTGTTGATTTTATTATCTTAGAAACGCAGCCCGTTTCTAATCTCAAAAGTCAAATCCTCATCATTCTAGGAAGATCGTTCTTTGCCACCTCAAATGCTTTGATCAATTGTAGAACCGGTCAAATGAAACTATCTTTTGGGAATATTGTTAGACCCTAGAGGGGGGGGTGATTAGGGTCTTATGCTAATCTAATCCGATTAAATGCCAATTAAAATTACTTAACAAATATATTCTTGCAAGATAGATATATGATAGATATAAGCAAGAATAAACAATATGAACAATAAGATATATCCTATATGATAGAAATATGTGCAAGGATATATAAACCAACACAAGATGATATATCCTACCAAAGAGATGTTCAATATGATATATGCAAGGATATGTCAACTAACACAAGGGTAAACAATATGAACTAGATAGTGGATCATATAAATAATGAGCTAATGACAATGGCAATAAGAAATATAAACATAAGTATAAATAAACGCCAAAGCACGCTCAAACACACAATATGATCACGGAGTTCGGACCTTCCGTCCTACGTCTCCGCTCCCCACTCCCGGGGAGAAATCCACTATCACAATCCGGTTTGGAAGCCGGAACTTCTACACACCTCACAATGTCGGTTTTCAACGCTCACCGAACAACGTCACTCCTCACAATTTTCTTCACGGAGTTCAGTCCCCTCGACCTACGTCTCCGTTCCTCTCCTCTAGGAACTACACACTCGGTTTTCTAGCTCACCGAAAACTTTACAATCTCACAAAGTAACAAATATGAATTTGTTCTCTACAATAGATGAGAACACAATTAAAGCACAACTCAATGTTACAATCACTCACCACCCAACTATACTATGTATGTAAATACTAAAAGCTCAATGTGGGTGTGTGTAACAAAGAGTGAAATCAAAATCAAACTAAACTCAAATATAAAATCTAGCTTAATAACAATTATAATCAAACAAGTAATAAATGTAAAGCTAGAGTTTGAGTTTAGAAAACTTCTCAATTTGATAACAAGATGGAGAGATGGAGAGTGAAGCCCAATCAAGAGAATAATTTCCTCCACTTGTATAAACTTCTTCACACACAAAACAAACCCTTAAATACTCTTAAACCTTGTTTAAAACTTGTTTAAAAACTTCTTAATCAACTCTTGAAAAGACATCAGCAATGGGTATTTATACCCTCTCACAACTCAGCCAAAAACCCAAGTCAAATGACAGAAAAAAACCCCAAGGCAACGGTCAAAAAACTAGCCGTTAGCAGCTGACAAAACGCCCGTCGGTCGACCGGAAAAGTCATCGGTCGACCGAAAATTTCATCGGTCGACCGGACCGGTCGACTGACAGCTTTCTGTCAGCCTAGTGAGATTTTGAGCTCGGGTTCGGTCGACCGGTGCGGTCGACCGAATTCTGACATCCCAGAAAACAGGTTTTTGACACATTTTAAACAATTTGTAAAATATTCATTTGACTTCTGAAAATTATGAAACTTTGGGAAAAGTATTTAAACTTGAAAACAAACATGTTACAAAAAGAATTTTCCAAATTGCATTTCCCATTTGTGAAAAATCATCATTTTGCAAACTAGTTCAAAAACACGAAAACTAAATATACATGTTTTTGACATTTGATATAAACCAACTTTTGAAGCTTTACAAAATGATTGTATAGACTTGATAAGAGATATAACACGTTGTTATGAAGTCTATAACCTAGAAATACAATATTTTCATGAAATTGCATATTCTATGCAATATATACAAAACACTAAATATGATTTCGTTAAATATAATCTTGTTAAACATGAAATCATATATAGGCATATAAACATGAAACAAAATAGTATTTTCCAATTCTATTCATTTGTTCCATATATAAACTCGAAAATTATTTAAACCAATAACATATATGTATATATATAACTATATATATACAAAAACCAAAACGTGTATGTGTGTATATGATTGAGCTTAAAGTATCTAACACACATAATATAAACCTAAACTAAGTTACCCAAGCTTGATGATCTTCAACGAAGCTCTATCTTGGTATACTTGCGGATGAAGCTTGACTTGGATCTTTAACATGAATTGCAAGTCTTCAACCCGACATTTCCGCCAACCTCCATTGGATTTCATCGTTGAAGCGCAATTCCATCCATCCTCCAACAACGTTGTTTGTCTACAAAACATAGGAATGCACGAATACTAGACAAACAACATTAGTAGTAAATTGTTTGTTAAACATCATCAAAACAAGAAGGCCAACAAATATGACTGTTGACCTTAATATTTTCAACTTAGGAAGGCAACCTAGTGATCCACCTGATCAACCAATAAAAGTGAATTTCATTCAGGGAATATCAAGTGAGCAACAAGAGGGAGAGTGTGAGTCAGATTCAAGTGCATCTGACTTAATGATTGAGGAGTTTTCTGATGACTAACTAGAGTTAGATCTGCTGGTCAATCATGTTTTTGCTATTAGCTGGCAATGAAAACCTTGGGAGATAGAACCCCGAGTCCAGCTTCACCCATCTGAGGAGGAACCCCCTAAGTTAGAGCTCAAACCTCTACCTGAAAATCTAGAGTATGCCTACTTAGGGGAGAATGAGTCTTTACCAGTTATCATTTCTTCCGATTTGACTACTGGTCAAAAGGAAGCTCTCTTAGATGTTTTAAGAGATAATAGGGAAGCCATTGGATGGACCATGGCTGATATCAAAGGGATTAGTCCAACCATTGTTCAACACCGAATACATTTGATAGATGACGCCAAACCTACTAGAGATCCTCAACGTAGGTTAAACCCAGTGATGAAAGAAGCTGTTAGGAAAGACATTTTGAAATGTCTCGATCATGGGATCATTTATCCCATTTCTGATAGTTCATGGGTGAGTCCGGTCCAAGTTGTTCCAAAAAAATCTGGGATCATCGTGATCCAAAATGAGGCTAATGAGCTGATTCCCACTTGGATCCAAACTGGATGGCGAGTTTGCATTGATTACCAAAAACTCAACTTAGCCACTCGAAAAGATCACTTCCCTCTTCATTCATTGACCAAATGTTAGAGCACTTAGCAGGACATGAGTTCTATTGTTTCCTGGATGGATATTCAGGTTACAATCAAATCTCTATCGCTCCCAAAGATCAAGAGAAAACCACCTTCACTTGCCCGTATGGAACATTCGCATACCGACGCATGCCTTTTGGCCTGTGTAACGCACCAGCCACATTCCAACACTGCATGATCAGTATTTTTTCTAACATGGTAGAGAGATTCCTCAAAATTTTTATGGACGACTTTTCTATTTTTGGTGACACATTTTCCCAATGTTTGCATCATCTTAAACTGGTCCTAGAACGGTGTCGGGAGAAAAATCTGACTCTCAATTGGAAGAAATATTATTTCATTATCAAACAAGGCATAGTCTTATGACATGTAGTTTTCAATAGGGGAATTGAAGTGGACAAAGCTAAGATAGATCTCATTTCCAATCTCCCTCCTCGCAAAACTGTCAAAGATGTCAGATCCTTTCTTGGTCATGCGGGTTTTTACCGACGTTTTATCAAGGATTTCAGCAAAATTGCTAGACCCTTGGCCAATCTCTTAGCCAATGATATATCATTTGTCTTCTCTCCTAACTACCTCAAAGCTTTTGAATATCTGAAAAGGAGCTAACCACTGCTCCTATCATTCATGCACCGGACTGGACCTTACCCTTTGAACTGATGTGTGATGCATCTGATTCTACGATTGGTGCTGTTTTAGGATAACGATTTGAAGGAAAACCGCATATGATCTACTACGTCAGTAGGACTCTGAATGATGCCTAACAAAATTACTGTATCACAGAAAAAGAGTTTTTAGCTGTAGTCTTTGCCTTAGAAAAATTCAGGTCCTACCTCATTGGTTCCTTAACCAAAGTTTTCACAGATCATGCCGCACTAAAGTATCTTTTGACCAAAAAGGATGCTAAAGCACGACTCATTAGATGGATTCTCCTACTTTAAGAGTTTGACATTCAAATTCTTGATAGAAGAGGAACAGAGAACCCCATAACAGATCACCTCTCTCGACTCCCAAATGCACCAACATCAACCGTCCCGATCAACGAACATTTTCCAGATGAACAACTCCTAGAAATCCAATTTGTTCCATGGTTCGCCGACATTGTGAATTACATAGTCATAAACCAGATCCCTTCTCATTGGTCAAAACAGGATAGATCCGTTTTCTCTCCTAAGTAAAATACTTTTACTGGAATGATCTATATCTGTTCAAATACTGTCCTGATCAGATCTTTAGGAGGTGTGTTCCCACTGAAAAAACTAGGAGTGTTCTTTCCTTTTGTCATGAGCAAGCATGTGGGGGCCACTTTGGCCTAAGAAAAACAGCCGAAAAAATTCTCCAATATGGGCTATACCGGCCCACTCTTTTCAAGGATTCATACGAGTTTTGTAAAACCTGTAACCACTGTCAGCTTTTTGGAAAAGTCACTAGAAGAAATATGATGCCCTTACAACCCATCTTATCCGTTGAACTTTTTAATCTGTGAGGTATCAATTTCAGGGGACCATTTCCAAATTCCTTTGGAAATGTTTACATTCTAGTAGCTGTCGAATACATGTCAAAATGGGTTAAGACGGTAGCTTGCAAAACTAATGACAACAATGTTGTTGTCAAGTTTTTGAAGGAGAATATCTTTGCACGGTTTGGAGTGCCTCGAGCGATCATTAGTGATAACGGTACACACTTCTGTAACCGTTCTTTTGAGGCTTTGATGAGAAAATATTCAATTACACACAAATTGTCAATCCTTATCACCCCCAAACCAGTGGACAAGTAGAGGTCACAAATAAGCAGATCAAACAAATCTTAGAAAAAACAGTTAATCATAACATAAAAGATTGGTCTGTAAAATTATGTGATGCTCTATTGGCATATAGAACAGCTTTCAAGGCTAATTTGGGGATGTCACCATACAGACTGGTGTTTGGGAAAGCTTGTCACCTACCAGTAGAGTTGGAGCATCGAGCAATGTGGGCAATAAAACAAATAAATTTTGACTCAGACTCGGCATGTAAGAATAGATTGCTCCAAATAAATGAGTTGGAAGAAATTCGAAATGATGCATACATAAATTCAAAAATTTACAAATAAAAAACTAAGATTTTTCATGACAAATCAATTTTACGAAAAAAATTTCTCTCCAGGACAGAAAGTTTTATTATACAATTCAAAATTGCATCTTTTTTCTAGAAAATTAAGATCAAGATTGACATGTCCATTTTTATAAAACAAGTTTTCTCACATGGGACTGTCGAGATAGAAAATCCTAAAAATGGTGACGTTTTCAAAATTAATGGTCAACGTCTAAAATCATTTTTAGAATAAACTACACTCGGAGAGGAGAAGGTGTTGGTTCTTTATGAACCACATTATCTATAAAAATAATAATAAAATTAAAATAATAATAATAATAATAACAAATAAATGAGGAAAAAATATATAATACAATTTTCTTTTCCTCTTTGTTGATTTCTTCATGCTCATACTAACAGTAATTGTAGATCTTTATCATTATTGTTCTTGGTCGACTAAACAAATGTAACTTCTTCAAGTCTTATCTGCTTTACTTTGTGCATCAGCGAATTTGCATTGGACAATGCAAAATTTAGGTGTGGGGGTGAGAATTAGTTATTTTTTCTCTTTATTTTACCTTTTTAGTTGCATTTTTGTTATTTTTTTCTTAAAAAAATTATTATAAAAATATTATTATAAAAATATTATTACTTGCCAAATTAATAGAGTTAAATAATAATTGATCTAATTGATAGATTTTAAATTTTCTAAATTCTAGTTAGTGATATACTAAAGTTCACTTTTTATGATAACTCCAAATAAAATTCTTAAGAAATGATTTTTTTAACTAGTATACTTTACTTAAGTCTTACCTTAGACTTTTAATTAAAAATAATAAAATTTTTGCATGCTTAACTTAGAGTTGAAAATATTTTTTTCAAGTTATCTTAATTTACACATTTTTTTCAGACTATATATACTTACACACATATATATATATATATATATATATATATTAAAAAAACTAACCTTATAAAAGAAGAGTGCGAAAAATGGGCACAAAAAAAAAACTCTTAAATTCAAGGTGATTCTATCTTATAAAGCCTAAGTTGGCTGAATAATTAAGCCCAAGGAGTATCTCTATACTTAATGACCTAAGCCCAATTGGGTTAGGATTCGTTGGCCCAAAACTCGTTAAATGGTCACTTAGAAAGCCTGTTAAAATAGAAAACAATCACCAAGAATTAGAGAGT
>BQKN01000366.1:397718-432367 GCA_022839385.1 Asparagus kiusianus | reverse complement strand
GCATAAAACCTTGTAATTAATCATGTAACAAATGCAAGTTTTTTTTTTGAAAGATAAGTATAATTTCATTAAAAACCAAACACACGTACAAAGTTACAGAATTGGTTAAGCAACAACAGGAATCTAAACTAAAGAAACTATAGAGAGGGGAGAGGACCATGGCCGTCACCCTCAACTATAAAGACCTAGTAAGGTTCCTGAGTTACCAAAACCAAAAGATCACAATAGTACCCTCAAGTACATAACAATACAACCAACTTCTGAAGAGAAAATCATAGTTTTACATAACCCCAATTTGATAGAATATCAGAATTACCAACCTTCCAACTGCAAGTCCTAAGCAGAATATTAATGTCTTCATATATTCTCCTAAACACCATAATCTTGTGCAGTTTTTGATTATGGAAAATCCTTCTGTTCCTTTCCTGCCAAATATGCCAAATAGTTGCATTCAATGCTAATCTAGCCAATATATAAGTATTATCTTTCTTATTGAACTTTTGTTGGATTTCCAGGGCTTCAGTCTTAAGGTCCTTAACATCAGTAGCATTCATTTGCATTTTTAGTTTACACAGCTTCCAGATATATGCTGAAAATTGACATTGGAAGAATAAATGATCCCTAGTCTCCTTCGAGGTGTTACAAAGAGCACAAACTTCCATTGAAGTTATACCAAATTTGAATAGTCTGTCTTGTGTAGCTAACCTATTAAATAAACTTCTAAGCATGCAACAAGACATCCTAGGATTTGAGTATGGGAACCATACCACATTGTAAAGCTCAAATATGTTATAGGATGTCCGAACTTGATTCCAGGCTGAAGAAAAAGAGAAAACACCATCACCTGTATGCAACCATATCCATTGATCTTTCTGACATGAAACTGTTAACACTAACCATTTTTTTTATATATATTGTTGTTTTGTATATATGGTCTTGAAAAACAAATTTTGATCAAGAGACTTGAAAGTTATTTAAAACAAAGAGTTAGCATGTTCTTTTCAAAACTTTTAAATTAAATCTCTAAGGTTTGACTTGGTTTTGTATTGTTATAATGAAAAAGATTTTCTAAGAGATTTACATTGGAGTTATATATAAAAACATTTTCTTGATTATTAACTAGCTTCAATTAGAATGTCTAAATATATCAAAGAAAATTAGTTATTTACCGACTTATTTAACTTGGTAAATTGACCAAATTTTGTGGGTATATTTACTACAAACCCTCACGAGACTACAACTCGTCCACTGGAGTAACCTAGGGGTTTAAAGGCTTGTTGTATGCGCTAAATACAATCGCGATTCCTACGAAAGTGAGTTAGGATGTTCTTTTTATTTTCTTTGCTAGAGGACTAGCAATAGTTTAGGTGTGGGGGTATTTGATAATCACATTTTATTATAATTTTATACTATCATTATCTATTTTATATAAATAAATATACCACTAATAATTGTTTTTATCTTTAAATACAGGTTAATGAAGAATAAATCCCAAAAATTCCATTTCTCAACAAAGGTCCTTGAGTAAATGAAGAAATGAAGCAAAAGAGAAATCAAGAAGCCCGTTGAAAAATTAAATTGCCAATTTATCCAAAAGCCCATTGATTTAATGAAGAAAACAAGTATGAAGCCCAAAAGCCCAAAGCCCAAAGCCAATAAAAGAGGAAATCTGCGAATGGCAAAAGGAAGAGACTGGGTATCGATACTAGTATCGATGCTGGCATCGATACCCGTATCGATACCAGCATCGATGCTGGTATCGATACCTGCGGGACTATAGCACGTTCTAGGGCTAAAATTTGCTTGTTTTGGATAAGTATTGATCCAATGGCTCACATTCATTAATGTTTACTATAAATAGGGGTAGAGAGTGAGGGGTTAGGGATGTAAAAAATTTTGTAATTCCATTTGGAGAGGAAGGTAACTCTTAATTGAGAAGGCCATCCAAATTTGTAACTTTTGTTACAATTAATAAAAAAATTTCTCTACTTCAAATCTTCTTCTCTTTGTTGGATGATGATGATGGAGATGAAGAAAAGTTTGAAGGTTTACTTTTCTTTTATTTTTCTCTTTTATTTCTTTTTAGTAATTTCTTTATTATTACTTATTAGTTTGATTTACATTCATGCTTGTAGTGTAGATTTATTTTCTTATCTTTTTATTTTTTTTGCATTTTAATTTGTAGAGTAGATTTATTTTCTTGTATTTAATTTTTGTAATTTTATTTTGTAGTTTAGATTTTAATCCTTTTTAGTTAGAGTTATTTCTTGTTCATAGTTTAGATTTTTCATTTCTTTTTCTTTTCGTAATTAGTTATTTTTCTTCTTGCTTTTAATTCTTAAGATATGAAATTAATTCTTGTAGGAATCTTAGAATTGTATGAAACTAGTCTAATTTTCTTTATATTGTATGAATTATTCTCTTTCACTTAAAATATTCATGTTTAGGATAATCAACTAGAAAACTAATTGGTAGAAAAAGAATTTGATAATCTATACTTATCTTAAATGATTTGATAGGTTATTCTTATGAATTCTAGGATTACTATCTTGTTGTTGTTCTTATCATGAATAGTAATTTTGACTTAGATGATAATTTGATAGATTATACTTTCCTTAAATGGTTTGATAGTCTATGCTTAATAAATCTAAGTTGAAATATGATAAAAAGAGAGTAGTTTATATTTTGTAATTGAGATTAGCTAGTGGATTAAATTCTAGATTTCTCATATCTTTAATTGAATCCTCCATCTTGACTTTCTTGAATTTTCTTTTCATTCTTTATTTTATTTCTTGATTTTATTCATTCTTCTTTCTTGCTTTGTGATTTCATTATTCTTTGATTCTTTCTTCTCTCCTCTAAAATTTAATTTATTGTCTCTTGCATATATTCACAACAATCACTCATCACAATCATACTTATTCTTTAATCCTATTTTTGTCACGTACAAAACATAAGAACCAATTCTAATAATCTCTTAAAATCACCTTCCTCGTGGGATCGATAACTTTTATACTATAACTTGATCAATTGTGCACTTGTAATTTTGGTACATAATTATACCACATCAAGTTTTTGGCGCCGTTGCCGGGAAGGGTGCTAAAATAAGATTTTATTATTTTGGTTCTTTAACTTGAGTGTTTTCTTGTGAAGGAACCGCTTGGAGCTTGAAAATCTTGGATTAAAGATCAAGAACTTGGAGAATTGCTTTCGAGTAAGTCTTCTTTCTAACATTTTTAATTCCATCATTTTTAGTTAGCTTCACAATTAGAGATAATTAGGATTTAAAAATAAAAAGATTTTATTTTTGTTGACCATAATTAAAAATTCACCTTTCACTTGAACATTAACTAACAAGATAATAAATTCAAACAAGAGCTCTCTTCTCACATTTGATTGTTGTTGACCATAATTAAAAAAAGTTTTTTTCATCCTTTTAGTCACTTTTAATTTTTAGGGTTGCATTTCATATAGCTAGTAGGAATTCACCAAAGTGATTGTAGCACTTGATTTGGCACATACTTAAAACATTCTTAAGGGCAAAACCCCTAATCAAGATAAGGTAAGGGATTTCATCACCCTTTCCTTAGCCCACAAATCACTAATTCCTCACTTCACAAACCTAAGCCTCCTAAAACTCAATAGACGTTGGCCCCTAAGGATTCGAGCTCAATAAGGAAGAAGAAATCATTAAGTGAACCGGTTTAAGTTTTCTCAGATTAGTTGGTGTCTAAGGCAAGGTTTAGGGGTTACGTAAAGCGCTCCGTAAGGAACGTGGTACTTAATTGATCTCTAATCACCCTCTAGTACTATCCTTACATGGCTAACTACCTGGGTAAAACTTTAATCTTTTTACTGTAGGAGTTTTTGGTTAGGAGCTGGTCTAGTTGAGTTAGGCTAAACCATATAATTAGAATGATTGAAAAGTGATTGCTTTGATTTGTTTTAGTTAGGTTTTCTCTATCTTTTTCTTCTAAAAAAAACTAATTTTCTTTCTTTCCTTAAAAAAAAGTTGTTTTGGTGTATGCAAACTTGGATTATGGATAATTCTCATCATTTAATCTGTGTTGAACCAATCCAAAAAATGACAAATCAACCCATTCTCCAGGATATGTGTTACCCTACCAGAAATGTAATTCCATCTTACGTAAGGCTCCCCGAAGCAAATGGAGCAAATTTCGAGCTTAGACCATATTACATAAACATGCTTCCCAAATTCCTAGGAAATAAAACAGAAGATGCATATATTTTTATCTCCGAATTTAAGGAAGTGTGTATTATGATTAAAATGAGAGAATTAACTGAAGATGCGATTAAGCTTAGATTTATTCTATTTACTCTTAAGGACAAAGCTAAAAAATAGCTGTATAGCTTACCGATAAATTCTATCTCAACTTGGGAGGAATTTGTCACTGTTTTTCTTAAAAAAAATTCCTATTCATAAAACGATAAAGCTTAGGAACAATATTTAAAACTTTAAAATTATCTCAGGGGAGCCATTCTGGAAATATTTTGGCCGATTTAAAGATCTTTTAATCTAATGTCCTCATCATGGTCTAGAGAAATGGCGATTGTGCCAAGTCATATATGAAGAATTAGACTATTCTTCAAAAATATCTTTAGAATCGATGTGTCAGAGAGATTTTATGAGGAAAAATGCAGATGAAGCTTGGGAATTCCTAGAAAGTCTATCCGTGAAAATAATGCAGTGGGAACACTATGATGACAGGGTTTCATCAGTTCCCCAATCTAAGTCTAGTGGTCTTTCCCTGGACTGGAGTCAAATATTACTTCTGAAGCAAAGATAGCAACAATTCTGCGGAGGTTAGAAGCCTTAGAAGTTAAGGAACAAGCTCCAGCTCAAATCAATCATGTTTCTGCCCCGGGATGTCATAATTGTCAGTCTTCTACCCACGTTTCAGAGGAATGCCCTCTCCTAGGAAACAACCATGTATTAGAACAGATGAACGCTATATTCCAGCACCCTAGAAATGATCCATTTTCTCCAACCTACAATCCAGGTTGGAGAAATCATCCTAACTTTGCATGGAATCAAGGAAATTCTCCTGGAAATCAAAACTTCATTCTGGCGTCTAACCCACAATTCCTTAGGGGAAATACACTTCCATTCAACGCACCAAACAATTTTCAACAAGCTAACCCAGTTTTTCCAACCCAACATCCTCATCCTCACCAGCCTACAAATCCTTCAAATTCTGATCATGACAAACGTTTAAGTGTCTTAGAAAATGGTTTAGAAGCTATGATCAAAGCTTCTACATAAACTACCTACATATTGACCCATTCATTCACCACTCTAAATTCCTTCATACAAACCACCGGCCAAGTGCTCAACTCGAACACTCAAGCCATAGCCCGGTTAAAAACCCGACTTGGGCAACTAGCCACTGCCGTGAGTGAGAGAGAAAAAGGAAAATTCCTAAGTCAACCTGTTGCAAACCCTAAAGACAGATCCAGTTCAACCCATCCAGCTCATGTGAATGCAGTTCACACACTAAGATCAGGGAAACAAATAGATAATCAGGTTAGAACGCCACTGGATCAAACCCCTTCTCCTATCCAACGCATCCCTTCCGATGACCAAAACGCGTAACATGAGATTGAGCCTGATCTAGATAGGTATAGGCCCGTTGCCCCCTTTTCAGATAGACTCAAACCTAGGAAAAACTACCCGCAGGTTGAGAAAATCCTAGGATTACTATCTTGTTGTTGTTCTTATCATGAATAATAATTTTGACTTAGATGATAATTTGATAGGTTATACTTTCCTTAAATGGTTTGATAGTCTATGCTTAATAAATCTAAGTTAAAATATGATAAAAAGAGAATAGTTTGTATTTTGTAATTGAGATTAGCTAGTGGATTAAATTCTAGATTTCTCATATCTTTAATTGAATCCTCCATCTTGACTTTCTTGAATTTTCTTTTCATTCTTGATTTTATTTCTTGATTTTATTCATTCTTCTTTCTTGCTTTGTGATTTCATTTATTCTTTGATTCTTTCTTCTCTCCTCTAAAATTCAATTTATTGTCTCTTGCATATATTCACAACAATCACTCATCACAATCACACTTTTTCTTTAATCCTATTTTTGTCATGCACAAAACATAAGAACCAATTCTAATAATCTCTTAAAATCACCTTCCTCATAGGATCGATAACTTTTTATACTATAACTTGATCAATTGTGCACTTACAATTTTGGTACATAATTATGACACATTAGTAGTTCCTATCCCTAAGGCAATGCTGAAGATAACTAACGATGACCCTCACAATCAATGAGGAAAAGGTTTAGTATCCCAAACCTTACCGTCAGGACAAGTGATGTGGGTCCATCCGGACCTCCTCAGCGATGAGCAATGGACTTCAAAGCCTTCGAGGAGGACTAAGGGTAAACCTTGCAACGCTGTATTCGCAATCCTAGATAAAGACAAAACGACAGTAGCCGCCTTCACCGAATCCGATGAGGACACAGCCGCCCTAGCCACCAGGGCAGGGAGAGAATTCACCAAGAATTACCCTACCAGGGTGGAGGAGCCGGCGAGACCCTCCAGGCAGCTACCTGGAGAGACCCCTCCAAATCCCGAAGGGCCTAGCTCGAGTAATCAGCCTTTCAGGTTCATTGTACTCGCACAGTTGAAGAACATTCCAGCAAGAATCATCATGTACGAACTCATGCGTTTGTCTAGACCTACCCGGGAAGCTCTACAAGAGGCATTGGCAGAATCAGAGGTTTTTGCCACGCACTTCTCGTCCACAAGGGAATAAGACGTGGGGAAGGAGTGTCTACAATGCTGTCAGGCCTCCGAATAGTGGGTCCCCTGCATCACATTCACCCCTGAGGACATACTAATCAAAAGCACTTCTCATGATCGATCCTTGTACTTCACGAGGTACATCGGTTCCTCCAGAGTGGATCGAATCTAAGTTGACCCAGGATCCGCGCTAAGCATTGTCCCCTTGAAGCTTATGCAATACTTAAGGGTCCCCCAGAAGCGTCTTTCCATGACAACCATGACCATCTTCGGGTTTAACGCCACTGGGACGAGGCCGCTCGACAAGATCCTCCTAAAGTGCCATATAGGCGACATGAAGACGGTGGTCACCTGCTATGTCATCGACGCTGAGCCTTCCTACAACATGCTGCTGGGATAGCCATGGATCCACAACAACCACATTGTCCCATCCACATTGCACCAAAGCCTAAAATACATGGATGACTACGATCGGGTGAAGATAGTAGTTACCAACAAACAACCCTTCAAAGGAGTCGAGAACTACGTCACGGATTCCCTGTTTTACCAAGATTCCGATGATCGATCGAGGAACTCGAGAGTGGTAATGAAGCAGATAGTGAACTCGAATACAGTGATAGCCTTGTCCTGAATGATTTTGAATCAATTGTAATCGACTACGAAAGCCACAATGTAACCGACGCTGTCCAGGCGGAGGAGATTATCTTGAATGAGAAGCTCGAGTTGGCTTACTTGTCATCTTGCCTGACATCTGAGGATGACCTGCCTAACGACCCAATGGCGAGGCTTTACAGTGACCCATCTCTACACTTTCCCGTATACTCGTCGTGTATCGCAAAGAGACAAACGATTGAGTCTTCACAAGCTGTATTCGTTGTACCTACCCAAGATAGTTATCAAAGGATATTATCTTCAGGAGAGTCGATCACCCCCTATGCACGTTGTGGGATGAGTCCAAAGAAGAGGAGTCCGCGCCCTAGTTTTCGCAATACAGTCAAGTGGTGAGATGCATGATGAGGGATATAGGTTTCGACCTCACTTGCCAAGAGGGCCTGAACTACAGCAGAGGACGAAAGACGGTCATCCGACCTACCTACGTACCTAAAAGCAAACCCTCGAACTACTTCACCAAGACTCGAAGAGGCTTAGATTACATTTCTCCCACGTCGGAATTATTTTGCAATTTCGGAGAGGACTCCGATGATGCCCGCTCCGAGGATCGATCATCGACATCCTCAGCATGGGACTCAAACGTTAGCGTAGGAGACATGTTCAACAACCTCACAGTCAACATGGCTGTGACTGATCCTACCAAAATAGCAGAGGATGGGCAAGTCCCGCTTTATGATGAGACATAGGACCACCAAGTCAATGCTCAGTGGAGTAGTTGCTTCGAGCAGCGTGAACCGCCCACCGAGTACGAAATCCTCCAGGCAAACATGCAAGGAATGTAAGGTTCGAGGTAGCACACAGAGCCTGTTCACAGGATGTGATACCCCGGTCAGATATTCACCAACCATCGAAAGGCACCGCAGAAGAGGATGGTGTGGTGGTCCGCCGTCGATACATCCTGAAGAGATTCGCCATACCCTCCGCCGCTGAAGTAAGGAAAGAAATGGTGAAAATTGTAGTGACCGAAGTGGGACAGCTTCTTCCTCATGTCGGGGATGTCTCTATACGTCCAGGAGCATTTCTCCAGACATTGGATGAACGGGACGAACCCTCCCTCCTGGAGAGCTGCTGGGGCGCTCATCAAGCACTAGCAGTGGTAAACGAACCACGCCATCAAATAAGTGTACGTCAGCCCTACTCTGGGATTAGGAGTCTTAGCGACTTTGCGTTCCCTCTCGTCGGCCCGTGAAACTCGACAAAATTAGGCCGTCAACGTACAAAGTCCCCGATGGATGCATGCCACCATCACGGACACTAGCGCATAGGATCTCCCATAGGCCAAGTGAACTGCAGGATAGACCACCTCCACCGAAAGCGCCTCGAAGGAATGAGTGGGAACCACGCACCTCTTCAACCATAACATGAGGTACCCCGCAAATAGAGCCTTTCCGGATATAGGGGACCTGGCCTGATGATGGAAGAGTGGAAAGCCGTTCCAAATCTGAACCCACCCTCGTCATGCTCAAGGGTTTCGGAAGCTCCCCCTTCAGCCATCCGCCTCTCTACTTCGGCCTGGTCACACTCGCCCAGCGGCAGAGTAGGTCTTCCCTTGACATTATTTTCTAGGAACAGGTAGTTAGCTCGGTTCTTATGGCTGATCCTCAAAGCCCTCTTCTTCTTGCCTTTATGGTCCGCTACCCCTAGGGTGTTGATGCATATGTGGTAGTGGCTGAGCAGATCCCACAGAGTCTCCACCATCGGAGGGAATCGGGTCGAAAGGTGGTCAATCTCGTCTTGACCCGATACGTACTCTTCGTAAGGAAAACTCCCCAAAGGCAACCTGGGCACGTCGTACTTCTCATGGAGAGTTATGCCAAGCTCACCGTTAGGAGTGAAGAACGTACTGCTATCCGGATAATAAAGTTCACGTACTGCTATCCGGATAATAAAGTTCTAGAATACTATGAAACTGAGGAGCGTTGATCTTCAGACCATGTTAAGTGGCTCGGATAGCCACATATAGCTCTGAACCAGCAAGGTCGGAATTCTCATTCAAGATGTACTCGGTGATCTTAGACCACTAGGTGCTACTACCAGGCACCGAGTAAATCCACCCTGGAGCCCTAAAATCCTTCGAAGGAAACTGTCCCTCGGCTCGAAAGAAACAGTGATGGAAGGTGTTTGCCACGGCAGTCGTCTCCCCGACGAGCAACTCATTGTACAGCAGGCCGGGACGTAGGTCGGTCACACGCTTGTAGGAACTGTCAACCCCGTACCCAGTCGTTGAGCCCATGAAGACACCGCAGGTCACCCCATCTTGGATCGGAGTCAGATCCTAGTTCATCATTCTCGAAACTACAAGCGACCGCAACTCGATGACTGAAAACCCCCTCGGCATACTGGGAAGGTAGTAGTGGACTCCACCCACAACACGGAGCCACCTGCTCTCCCCAAGCAATAGAGCTGAAGGGTTAACAGTGGCATCACCAAACAAGAACTGGGGCTTTTTCAGCTCTGCCCTAGCATCGTCCGTAGTCAACTCATGCAACGTCAAGTGGTAACCGTCAGTTACTCTCTTAATCAATTCATTCGGCTTGTCGTCAGTGAACGCGGGCCCAGGATCAAGGAAAAGGAATCAGGGGGGTGCCGTGTAGCCCGTACCTCCGACAAGACCAATGGCTATGCCCTTTGGAAGGGCCTTATCAGAAAAAATGGCTGCGAGACGAAGCCGAAGAGTTAGAACAAAATCCACTATCGGGATCAGAAACTCTCTCAAGTCTCCCAAACAGACGAATCTCTCCCGACGAAACCAATTACGCCTGGCAAGTGTTGAATTCGCCTGAAAGGGGCAAATCCGCTAGACAAAAGCAGAACTCTCCTGTCAATGCTGAATCCTCCTTCACTCGATGAAAGTCGATTTCGCCTGTCAAAGCAGAAGTCGCCTTCACCCAATGAAAGTAGAATCCGCCTGAAAAAGGCCAGTTTCACCCAGATTGGGAAAATTACCAAAAAATGGCAAAATCCACTGAAGAAGACGAGCAGCGCTCATTTTCCCGACCCAGCATCGGTCGTTAATGCAAAGTCATTAGACTTACCCAAGTGCGTCCTAGGAGCGCTGGCGGCCATACCGGCAGTGACGCCACCAGGATAGCAATTGGGACCCTTTCCCTTTGAGACGCATTTCTTAGCTTTCGGCGCCAAATCGAAAAGTCAGAAACAAAGATGGAGTTCTTTCTCTCTAAAAAATTTCGAGAAAGCAAAAATTCCTGAGCATAGTAGTCCTCAAAGGAAGAAGACGAAGCCTATTTAAAGGCGAGACGCTTGTAGTTGAGGGGTGTGGCCATGATCAAAATCGACGGCCCAGAACACTCTCAAGAGACAAGACGTTGGCGGTTGAGAGACGTGGCCACGATCGAAATTGACGGCCCAGATTGCTCTTAACAGTTCGGTTTTTGGCGGTTACAGAGGAACCGTCGAAACAGGAAATGGGTCTGGCAAGTCAAAACCCAGAACCCGAATCGAAATTCACGACTAAATCTAATGGCCAGATTCGAAAACTACGGCCACGATTCATCATCGAGCGAAGTGCACAGAAGCGACGTCGCTTTGTTAAATTGCATTTAATGCAACCTAATGAGCCCACGCGGCCTAAGCTGGAAGGCACAAAGCTTCGCCGGCAAACACGTGGTTTGCCTCCCACTAATTCGAACTCCACCTGTGAGGATGGATTTTGCCTGCGAACACATGGCTCGACTTCCACCATTTCAAATTTTGCCTGCGAAAATGAAACTCGCTTGCGAACGTCTAGCTCGCTTCATCAGTGAAAATTAGTCTCGCCTGAGCCGCTCATTTGTTTGGCCTAGTTCGCCCGTGAAGAAAAATCTCGAGTGGTCTAGCTCATCTGAAGTGTCAAGCTGTCAATGGAACAGTCTTACCTACACAGTCAGACCTACCAAACGATACAACCCATTGACACACCCTCCGAGCGCACCCGTAGATAACAGTTGTTTTAATTTAAGTTATTACGATACAACCAAAGTACAACCTGCCAGTTACAATTAATTTAAACCCATACCTCAAACAGCTAAGGGTTAGAGCAGAAGTCTTAGCATTAAGCCTAAGAGAAACTACTCGATAACTCATCATACTGAGAGGAATAGTATGGCTAGCCTGATTCAAACGGTAATCGGTAAAGGCAAGTCAAACCCATTGATAGTTCGGGATTTGCTAAAAATCCTAAGAGAAACAAGAGAAAGAGAGCATATGCGCATAGCATTAAATAGCCAAAAGCATAATAATTCATTAGTCAGAGTGGTGACAAGTCGTTCAAACAAGATGGTGACAAATCTTTCAAACAGAACGATAACAAAAACAACACGAAGAAACACGAGGAGATCCTAAGGACATCCCCTCGTTAGTCCTAGTCTATCTCGGTCAGAAAGGCGAGTTCGGCTTTGATCTTGGCCATCCTCTCCGCCTAATCCGCTCGAACCCGGTCTTCTGCCTCCTTTCGGATCTTGGCCTCGAAAGCAGCAGCAGCAACGGAGCCCTCTTGACGAAGCGCCTAGAGAGTCTGCATCTCCTTTACAACAGCATCATGAACGTCTGCGCTTTTGAGCTGCAAGTCCCTCAAAGTCGCCTCTTCCTCCATCAGCTGAGTCTTCATTCGGACGATGGTGGAGGTTGAAGCATTGATTTCTGCCTGCAGTAGGCATTGACGATGGAGCAAATGCGAGACGAGGGCCCCTTGGTTCGATAGGTCCTTCTCTCGGATCTCCTGCTCACACGCCCCTCTGGCATGGGCCTGAGCAACGAACCGCTCCACGTCCGGCTCCGAGTCGGCGCGCGACAGAGTCTCCAGGCGTGTCAGGCACAGCTCAAAGCGAAGAAGTTTGACCAGGCGACACGAAGCCTCGCGAGCCTCACCCAAGCACCTAAGATCCGCTATGCAGTTCATGAGGAAGGGTTTGAAGTCAGCATAGGATCCCCAGCCAAGGCTAACAATGGAGACCGCCTGTTTCATGGCATTCTCTAGTTAGCCAACGAGACCGTGCACAGATCTAGGACTCGGGGTGACAAACTCCTGACCGGCGGGGACCATGGCAATAGGCTGGATCAAGGGGATCGTCCCTTCATCATCAAGAGAAGGTTGAGGGGTAGAAATAGGAGTAGGTTCTTCCTCCTCATCATCGGAGAGGACGATGGGCTCCGGCTGAGTAGCCTCCTCTTTCCCTTTCGAAGCATGCTTTCTCATTCTCGAAGTCATCTCGAATCAGGGAAGACGAACTTTCTCTAAGAAAATTTGGGCAAAAGAGCGTCTGAACAAAGTAAACCCCTAGGTAGGGGGTAAACTCTATACACACGAAATCTTAACAGCTGAGATTCACTGAGCTATCTGAAGTAAACGGCTTCGATTCTGCGGTTCAAATTGGACGGCCACGAGCAAGGCGGGACGTTCAGAATTCTACACGAATAGCCAAGATCTGACACGGTCCCCCATCGAATCAATAGTTAGGATCAAAAGTGCTATCGAGCCTGCACCTCGAGGCGGGAGTGCGAAGGTAAGACGTCATCTTAGCGGGCAAGCATGGGGACCCACCCATAAATATGCGGCCAGCCTTCATAAGTTTGAATTTAGCTCGAAGTGACCCAACTCAAACGACAATCTAGCCTGTGTGCACTCACACCGCTCCAGTTCGCCCGAAGGTCTCGACCTAGCCGAGGAAGTCAAATTCGCCTTAACTCATCAGGAACCTCTTTATTCAAAGTAATCCAGACCACATGCAAGTTGATTTAGGTCTAAAAAATTTGAAGGGGGTCTTGTAGGCGGTAAAAATTACCTTTGCAGATAAGCCTAAAATCCGCCTGCGTATTCGAGTCGCCCACGCAACATGAAAACTAGGCTCACTCGTGTGCTTGACTCTCCAGCACGAGCCAAGACCATGCAATCACCAAATTTGCCCATGCAGCCGGTGATCCACCAGGCATTCAGAAACTCGCCTGCACACTTGCTTCACCCACACGAATTAAGTTTATTCAAGAGCCGAACCCGCCTGCGTGTCCAGATGAATAGCCAGGTGATCAACATTCTAACCACAGACTCGTCAGGGTACTTGGTGGTCACAATATTACGACTAAGGATGGGCCTTCCCATTTCCCATGACGTGAAGGGAAGGAGCACAGTACTCTGTGCCCATCAATCGCCAAACTCGCTTGCATGCTTAACTCGCCCGCACGAGTCAAGATCATCCAAGTGACTAAAATTTGCTTGCTTACTCGACTCGCCTGCACAAGTCAAGAGCTGAATTCGCCCGCGATAGATGAACTCGTTGAACTTGCCAGAGTACCTGGCGGCCGTAATATCACGTACAGGGATGGACCTTCCCATTTCCCACGACGTGAAGGGAAGGAGCACAGTACTCTGAGCCTATCAAGCGGCCGTCCATAGTACGAGCGACCAGTCGAATCCACGGTGTCGCTACACTCGCCTGCACGCTTGACTCGCCCGCACGAGTTAGGTTTACTCAAGAGCTGAACTCACCTGCACAAGTCAAGAGCCAAATTCGCTCACAATCAACAAACTCGCCAAACTAGCTAGAGTACCTGGCGGCTGCTACATCACGTATAGCGATGGGCCTTCCTGTTGCCCATGATGTGAGGGAGAGAAGTACAGTGCTCGGAGCCCATCAAGCGGCCGCTCATAGTACAAGTGAGAAGCATGGTATCCCCTAACAGTACGTGGTCATGTCCCATGATTCAAGGGAGTGACCATGCCATCTCTACTCTATTTAAGAGCTTCTCCTGGCTATAAGAAAGAGGTTCACAGTTAATTGATTAATTCAATCAGTTAGCTGGACCATTAGCTCTCAACTCTTGACTGAGTTGACGACGGGCTCTTTGCATGATCACTGTAGTACCTTCTCCCAGCTTCGGGCCCTGACCGCCACTGAACTCGGAGAATCAAACTCGACCAGTATAAGCTTCTACTATATACTGAAGCTTACCAGCAACCTAGATCGAATCGTCCAAGGGAAGCAGACTCGGTGCGAGAACCGAGCGAGGCGTCCTATCGCTACCAAAATCCCTACATTAAACAAGGAGGGTCTTCTCTCCGTTTCTGTTGTAATTTCGATTAATTAGTTTATAATAAGCTATTCTTATCAATAAATGAAACCCTTGTTTTAGGAAATCAAAATTTATACCTACAGAAGATGGCGACCATAGTGGGAGAAACTATTTCCTCAACCGAAATTGTGGTAGCGCAGTTCGACAGGATTGCTATCGGGACGATCGTGGAGTCCCTAGAAATTGAGTTCGACCAAGTCAAGTACGAAGAGTACTTGTCTTCCTCCTCCTTTAGTGGCAATGCGTCCCTAGAGTGGCATAGAGATTAACCCCGAGAAGATAGCCGCTATAGAACGACTACCCGAGCCAAGTACATTAAAGGATATCCAAAATCTGAATGGAAATATAGTGTCTCTGGGTCCATTCCTCTTCAAATCTGTCAAGAGGAGCCTCCCATTCTTCAAGACTATAAGTGGAATCAAGAACTTAAATGAGAGCATGATGTGGATAATTGAATGCAGTGCAGCCTTTCAAGACCTCAAGGCCTACTTGAGTACTAAGCCACTGCTAAGCCAGCGTATAGAAGGAGAGACATTGTATTTATATATAACCGTCTCTTCCCAAGCAGTCGGCTCTGTCCTTGTTTAGGAAGAGGAGAATATTAAGAAGCCTGTCTACTATGTGAGCCAGAGACTCAAAGTGAACGAACTCAACTACCCTCTTATAGAGAAGGCCGCCTTTGCCCTTATCATCACTGCGAGGAGACTCCGTCCCTACTTCTAGTCCCATGTCATCACTGTGTGGACGAGTCTACCTTTGAAGAAAGCACTGGGCAACCTCGTAGCATTTGGGAGGATGGTCACCTGAGCAGTCAAACTCAGTGAACATGATGTCCAGTTCGAACCTAGGATGACAATAAAAGCTCAAACCTTAGCAGACTTCTTGATTGAATCAACTTCACCAACCGATGAACTAGTTGCACCCTTACCGACAATTCAACCAGCGGAACCAGCACCTCTTGTAGTCCAAGAAACTGTTCCATAGATTCGTTGCACCCTAGAGTATGATTCCCCTGAGTATACCTTATAGTAGTTATTGAAGGTGGACGGGTCCTCTGGGGAAGCCGATAGCGGAGTAAGAGTCATCCTACGAAGTCCAGACGCATCAACGCATGAGCACTCTATCTCCTTTGGCTTCTCGGCCTCAAACAATGAAGCCAAGTATGAAGCACTCATTGTTGGCCTTTGAGCAACACGGGCGTTGAGAAAAGGTAGAATGCCTCTATATTTTAGCCGACTCGTAGTTGGTCATCCATCAAGTCAATATATGCAACTAAAGGTTCAAGGATGGCATTATATCTTAAAGCTGCTAAGGAGCTTCAGACCAGCTTCCTAGAGTTCAAGATAGCCCAAGTCCCCTGAACTCTCAATGCTCGTCGGGTGGATGCCCTCTCCAAGCTAAGGTCGACAAGCTCAAGCACCAGCTCGGGGCCTGTTTACACCGACACCTTGAGCGACCTAATATCTCCAGGTTGTCTAAGTCCATCCTATAGAAGGAAGCACCAGCTAGGGTCCGATACTGTTCTCTATCTAACACATGTCACTTTGCTCAAAGATCCTGCCGAAGCTAGGCATCTACAGAGGAACTCATGCTGCTATCTCATATTGATGGACAGCTATATCGAATGTCATATTCGAGTAACAGTATCGGACCCTATCTGCGGTGCCTTCATCTGTCAGAGGCCAATTATATGCTCAGGGAAATTCATCAGGGAACGTGTTCAAATCATCCTGGGACCTAAACCATCATGGAGAAAGTCATCAGGCAAGGGTATTACTGGCCCACTATCTTGTCTAAGTCAAAACTACTCGTCTCTTGCGAAAAGTGTCAGTTCTACTTGTCCATCCCTTGAGGAGTGTCTACTGAATTAACTTCCATTCTGAGTCCCATACCATTCGCTCAATGGGGGCTGGATCTGCTAGGTCCTCTCCCCCTAGCTTCGGGATAGAGGAAGTTCCTTATCGTGGTGAGTGATTACTTCACCAAATGGATCGAAGACGAACCACTAGCTAAGATTGGTGAGAGTAACGTCATATGTTTTTTATGGAAGTCTATTATTTCCCATTTTGGCGTGCCTCGGTCCTTTGTGATGAACAATGACACTCAATTCGACAGCGGAGGCTTCTGTAGCTTTTGCGAAGAATACAACATTCATCTCAAGTTCTCCTCTGTTGCCCACCCTAAATCCAACGGACTCGCCGAGGCTACCAACAAATGCACCCTCTAAGTGTTGAAGAAGAAGGTGGATGCTGCAATTGGAAACTAGGTTGAAGAGTTGCTTAGTATCCTATGGTCATACCGCATGACCCATAAGAACTCATCCATGAAGACTCTATGCAAGCTAGCTTATGGAGCTCAAGCAGTTACTCCCGACAAAATAGGCATGCCAACCATCTGACTACAATGCTTCGATGAGGACTTGAACTCAGAAAGACTTCGGATTTAGCTCGATCTCTTAGACGAGACCCGAGAGAAAGCAAAATTCGACCAAGGAGATTCAATGTTAATGACCTCGTCCTTCGTAAAGCTACTTTCGATAAAGATAATCGAAGAGGCAAACTAGCCCTTAGCTGGGAAGGCCCGTACACAGTCCTAAAGGAACTATGACCAGGCACCTATCAACTAAGGGCCCCGGATGGGAGTGTTTTACAACATCCCTAGAATATTAAGCACTTAAGGTGATATTTCTAGTAATTCTATAAATTTCATCATGTCTTAAAGAAATTATTATTGATACTGATGCGAATCTTGTTTTGCACTTTCGTAGTGCTTAGTCTATGCAGGAATTCTAAGCCTTTGGTGCCTTTTCAAGAATAAACCAAAGGCATTCACTACATGGTCGACTCCTACAATCAACTCTCGACCATCATGGCTATATTGAAGCCCTAGGTGTCTACATAAGTCTTGGGCACCCAACCTATGGGTTGTCCTTTGTCATATTTCCCTCACGACAGCCCTCAGTAGGGCGAAAGACCTAGTTGAATTCTGCAAGTCCTAGGAACAACCATCGGGTTGTAAAAGACCTAGTCAATTTTAGTAAGTTCTAGGTATTCAACCTCGGTTGAACTCTAAGCCCTTGGTGCCTTTTCATAAATAAACCTAAGGCATTCACCATATGGTCGACTCCCACAATCACCTCTCGACCATTATAGTTATATTGAAGCCTTAGGCATTTACGTAAGTCCTAGGCAACCAACCTCTGGGTTGTCATTTTACCTAATAGCCCTCACGGTGGCCCTCAGTAGGACGAAATACCTAGTAAACTTTTGCAAGTCCTACGTATGGCCTTAGGGTTGTAAAAGACCTAGTCGACTTCGGTAAGTCCTAGGCATGACCTCTGAGTTGTCCAAGCCCTAGGCATCTACGTAAGTCCTGGGCACCCAACCTCTGGGTTATCATTCTGCCAAAAATCCCTTGGTACCATCATGGGTAAACCCAAGGCATGGAGTTCAATTGTTCGGTCATCTTCGACAAAAGACTTAGGCACTTCAACTTGCAAGTCCTCGTCAGCCAAATACCCAAACACTTTGCCAGCACAAGGCACAATATGGGCCAGTCGTCTCGGACCCTCAACACTCGGGTTAACACAACACGACTGACTCACCACAACGAATGTTTGGTTCATTCAATCAAAACAAATCTATAAGTTAGCAAAGAAAAAACAAGGAATAAAAGAAGGTAGACTCCAGAATGAGACCAAAGTCGATTTTTATTCTAACATTCAAACTTTATTACAAGTTCTTCACAATATCCATGTCAAATATTTACAAAGCATGTCGATATTTACAAAAAAATAGAATAGATATAAGCCCTCAGATTTCTTAGCCAGGGGTAGCAGTCTCAGTGGGGGTAGCAGTCTCGACAAGGACGACAGTCTCGGTAGGGGCTCTGGCAACAATAGCAGACGAGGAAGTAGGAGGGTATTTATCCAGCTCATCCCCAGAATAGTCATCACCGTTGCCCAATGCCAAATCCAACCCTCCTCCGCTTACCTCGATCTCCTTAAGGAGGTTAAGGCAGCAAGAGACTCGAGAAGGGTGATGGCACAAACTACAACTATTGAAAGTGTCGAATGAAGATCTACTTCCAATCTCTTAGCTACGAACTATGGAACATTATAGAGATGGAAATTACAAAGCCTACTACTCCTTACACTGAATGGATGGTTGTTTAAAGGACAAATGTAAATCTGGACTCTAAGACGATGAATGCATTGTTTTGTGCCTTGGACAAGAATGAATTCAATCGAGTATCTACCTCTACATCAGCACATCAAATTTGGTATACTCTTGAGGTAATGTAGGCGTATAAAATTGCCTATAGGTCCCTTAGCATGGCTCGGCATGATGATTCGACAAATCAACGGACGTTCGAGCGACGAGGCGATGAGGCACGCAAGCAACGGAATACGTTCGCGTGTGGAACCAATCCAACGGTTCAGAAAGTTAACGAGTCGTCCAACAACAAAACGGACTTGAACTCAAACACCGAGGCGGATTTACTGCCAAATGAAGACCCGGGCTATCAAATCAAGACCCGAACAAATCAAACGAACAACCGAATCACGGACATAACCGAAAGACGGGAAAACAACGAAACGGAACACACCCGGGGGACTCGGCCCAAACCGAACCAACCCGGGGTGGCTCGGCCCAAGCCGAGCCACCCCAGGGTGGCTCGGTGGCCGAGCCACCCTGAGGTGGCCCGACTTCCCCCCCTCTCTCTTGTGCACAAATGCACAGTTCAGAGAGGCTATAAATAGGGGGAGTGGTTGTTCATTTGAGAGGACTTTTTTCTGAACTTCTGAAGAGCCGAAACTCTGCCGGATTGTCACCTCAACTCGGATTTGTGAAGGCTTGGAGACTTGGGCCCTTGGATTCAGTTCTTGGCGAGCACCCGCGACAAACAAGGCAGGAGTTCGAAGAGGCTAATCCTCAGATCTACGTTGTTCTACTCCGGATCTAAGCTTGGTTCTTAGATCCCGAGATTCGAGCGGTCGTTTCCTTGGTGAAACGATCCCTCCCGGCTATTATCTCCTTGGTGGGATAATACCCGTTATACCACGTAGATCTGTTTGGATCGAGATTGCACGGTGGTCCACGGTAATCAACCCCGGCACAGGCAAACAACCCACAAAGCGAGTGACCGCAAAACAGGAGCTCGCGATCTGTTCGTTAAATAAGAAAAATTGTAATTTTTCTTTATTTGTTTTGAATTTCATTGTAACCGGCTCTTATAAAAAGACCAGATCTTTGTAAACGCAAAAAGTTGTTAACATTGAGTGCAATGAGTTCGTCAATGAAGAAGAAGTTGATTTTTCCCGCGAACAATCTGGCGACCACAGTGGGAGCCACCGATCTCGCTGCCGAGATCGGAGTGTCGCAGCCGCGGATCTCGATCCCGGTCGTGGAGGAGGTCGAGTATGAATTCGACCAGCAAAAGTACGAGGAGTACGTGTCCTCGTCCGGATCTACCTCCTCCCCCAAGTCCAAGAAGTTTCAGAAGTTCTCCTCCAGGAGAAAAGTCCGTTGGTGTGATGAAGTTGAAGCCACCAACGACGACCTTACCCCAATCGACGCCGAAGCTGCGTTGAGTGAGGCCCTACCGACCTCAAAGAAGGTCAAATCCGCCATTGAAGGCGTGGTGACTCTCTCCAAGAGAGCCCGCCAGAGGCAGCGTCAACGCCTCGCGAAGCAATTCGCCAAGGCCATGGAGTCCGTTGACGGGGTCCGCTATCATGAGGATCTGAAGAACAAACGAGGCAAACAGCCTCAATAGCAAGTGAAGGGTGGTTCCTCCAAACCATCGACAATGGAGTGGGTCCGTGTCAAACGGAATCGCTCGACGCTGGAGGAGCGCATCCGCAAACGGCGCGCGTTATCGGCGCAAGCACGGGCCAAAGCTGAAGAAGCCCGTCGGAAGTTGCAGAAGGAGGTGGTCAAAAAGCCGCCACCAAGTCGCAAGGTTTGGAGGCCAAAGTCTGAAGCAACGGTTCAGACCAAGGAGCGACAACCGCAGCCTCCGAAGATTCAACACCCGGCAAATCAATCCAAACAGCCGGTAATTTCTGCAACTGCTCAGGGAGATCCCGCAGGACCATCCCAGAAGAGAAAGTCTATTTTGGAGCGCCTCGGCCCACTTCCGAAGGAACGAGGTAAAGCTCCAGTCCAAGAACGCTTGGGGCCAATGAAGAAGTCCCAAACAATACAACATGCTGGGGGTCGCTGCAACCCTCAACATTTGAAGAAAATTGTGGCACCCAAGTGCACAACCCTGTGCATTGAAGTGCAAGAGCCCGCTGAAGATTCACGCCCACAAAGGCGCGTTTCAAGGCATGTGACTCTGGATGGTCCGAAGAAGACAATTATTCCTCAGAAGGAAACATTGTCATCTGATGACGACAACGTTATACCTGAGAGATCGTGCCAACACACGATAGCTTGCTCTGACCTTCAAACGGACGAGCTGTACTATCGTGCCGGGGGTACGAGTAAAACCAGAAAGAGGAGCCCTCGAAGGCTCGAAACGCAATGTCCTTGTTCGAAGCTCATTCGGGCGGTACTCTCTGAATGCAACTGCGTCAAGGCAGTCCCTGAGAGAGTCTCTGTGTTCGAAAGACTCAGCAATGGAACGCCAAAACCAAGGCATAGGCGTTTCCAACGAAGAAGAAAGATGGTCGAAGATGGTGAGCATTCAAGGGTCACCGCAAATATGACCAGCACAGGAACATCGGCTCAGGATAACCCCGAGGCGGTTCCAGAAATACCCCGACGTGTAACTCGTCTACAATCCGGGGCTATCATTCGCGCGACGTATGGTAGAGTCCGAACAAGAGTACCTTCGGGAGATGAAGAATCAGATGCCGGCTCAGCAGTGGCGTCTGATAATACAGTGTCCAGTGAAGGACAACCCCGCGAGGCGTTTATGATAAGCGCGGAGCAAGTGGCCAAGATGCTTGAAGATGCCATGGCCAAACAACAGGAGACCTTTAGGTTCGAAATGCAAATGGCTATGCAGAACATGAGAGAGATGCATGACCAACAGCTTCAAGCATTGAGGAACCAACAAGGCGAACCAAGTCGTCCCAACCAGAACAACCTGGAAGATGAGGACACAAATGAGGTTCGCAATGATAACAACCCTCCCATCAATGCAGGGGGTGGTAACGAGAACGCCAGTGAAGACGCAGGTGAAAGCCTAAAGATCAAAAATCTCGAGAGCAAAATCAATACGTTGATTTCCGCTCAAGAGACAAAAAAGACGGGTATTCCTTGTCCGTACCCAAGAGAGTGGGAATCAATCCCATATCCGACAAAGTTTAGTCTAATTAACTTTACGCCGTTTAATGGGATGGGTTCACCTACTCAGCATTTGATTTATTTCAAATCACACTTGGGAGTCATCTCTGGTAATGAGCCTCTGATGGTGCGGTCATTCGTCGGCACTCTTCACGGAGCTGCCTTCGATTGGTATCGTCGCCTCAAGCTAGGAAGCATAAACAGCTGGGATGACATGGAGACTAAGTTCCTTACGAACTTCTTCGACGACGACACCAAAATCTCTATCGGATCGTTGCTCGATGAGAAGCAGAAAGACGGGGAGCTAGTCGACACCTTCGTCAAGAGGTTCCGCAACAAGGCGATGAATTGTCGGGACCCAATCACCGAGGAATTCATCCTCCAGACCTGCCACAACAACCTCTCGCTGGATGTGTTGGAAGCAATGGGCACAGCACCATCCAAGACCTGGAAGGATTTGAAGGTTCGAGGAGAACAAGCTGAGCGTTTCCTTAGGAGAAAGAAGGTGGAGAGAGGCCAACCGGCTACTAATCCTCCGAAGCAGAACTTCAACCAGAAAGGGAAAGGTAAAGCTCATGTTAATGCTGTTGATGCTAACCAGACATTTCAATTGCAACCTCAGCAACAGCAGCAGCAGCGAGCGCCACAACAATCGCAACCGCATTGGCAGCAACGGTCTCAGAAGAAAAAGTCTTCGGAGCCGAGGTTTCCTAAAGTATACTCCTTCAAGGATGATGAAGTCCCCGGCATCTTCAAGTACTTGTTGAAGAACAACAAAATCCAGTTGCCGACGATCGTGGATCATGAAGGAGCCACTAAGGTGACGGACCCGAAGTACTGCGCGTACCACAGAGCGGTCCACCACCCAACGAAGTCTTGCTACCACCTCAAGGACAAGATCCTAGCGTTGATCGATGTAGGAGTCATAACTCCGAAACCGGCCAAGAATATGGGAGCAAATGCGGTGTCAATCAGCTTCGGATCAGTGCCTACAACTTGGTTTGAGCCGAAGCGCGTCACCAAAGTCGGGATGAAGATGGTGAATGACGACCCACACGGACAACGCCAAAAGGGACTTGTGCCTCACACAGCCCCAAACGGTGAAATTCTCTGGGTGCACCCCGACCTGATTGAAGATGAACAATGGGCCGGATCGTCATCCAAGAAGAAGTCCAAAGGGAAAGGCAAGTCTTGTTACGGAGTTTCTGCCATCCCGGGTGAAGACGATGAAACGATCACCGCTTTTCCGTTGTCCGATGAGGAACAGGAGGTCTTTGCGACCCGGAGTGGAAACGAATACCACTTCAAATATCCATCTCCTGGGAATCAAATAGCTGAACAGGGGGTGACAAAACGGGGACCAGCCAAGACTCTCACAGAACTGGGGGTGATTACAGTTCCCAAACCGGTTGAAGATGCTCGACGATAGCCGGTTGACAAACAGAAAGAAAAGGGGCCCGAGGAGGTTCAGAATCCGAAGCAGTCTCGTTTCAGTCGTCCGATTGGAAAGGACAAACCGGAGAGTTCAAAAAATCCGCGTGCCTTCGACATCATAGCTCAGCTAGCCAATATTCCAGCGCGGATAACGCTGTACGAGTTGCTCCGATTGTCCAAGGAAACTAGAGAAGCCTTGCAAGAAGCCTTGGCCGATTCGGAGGCATTCCTCACCAGGATCAAACCAGCTCCCGAAGAACTGGAAATGTTAGCCCAACAGTGTAATGTGGCGGCCAAGAATCTTCCCTGCATCACCTTCACCAAAGAGGACATGCAGACGAAGAATTCAAATCATGACCGGCCCTTGTACTTCGTCGGGTACATTGGCTCCAGCGAGGTCAACCGAATCCATGTGGATCCGGGTTCCGCTGTGAGTATTATGCTACTTCGCCTAATGCACAGCCTTGGCATTCCAGTCAGCAAGTTGGCATCTACGGGCACAGTCATTTACGGATTCAACACCAGCGGGTCAAGACCTTTGGGGAAAATCCGGATAAAGTGCCAGATGGGCGATCTGAAAACGGAGGTCACGTGCTACGTGATTGATGCTGAGACATCCTATAACTTACTATTGGGTCGGCCTTGGATCCATAGTAATGTTATAGTTCCCTCCACCTTACATCAGTGTCTGAAATATGTCGACACTGATGGAAGGGTTAGGACGGTGGTCGCGGATAAGCAACCATTTAAAGGGTATGAGAATTACTTCACAGATTCTCTCCTTTATGGTAATGGATCCGATACGGAACCATCGATCCAGGGCACGGACAGCGGAGAAGAAGCTGATTCCGAGGCCGGATTCGATTACAATGGTGGTTTTGTTCAAAATGACATTGTACCCTTTGTAATCAATCTCGACGACGAACAGTCGTCAGATGGCGGTTGTAACTGGCAACTTGCCGATATTGAAATAAATCGTGATTTAGAGTATTCCTTGTCTCTTGATGATGCGATAAAGGGATTATACGATAATCCCGAGTTATGTATGCCGCTCCGATCTTCTTATGTAACGAAGAAGCGTCCCCAGCATTCTTTCAGAACAACTCGGATTATTCCTGCCAAAACAGGAGGACAAAAAGAAGTGATCTACGGTAAAGGAGAAAGTTTTTCGTTGCCAGATCATTTCCTAAGAGAAGATGAAGACGACGACAAATCTGGTCTGCACTTATCTAAGTATAGTCCGGAAGCGCGTACACTCATGGAAAAACAAGGGTACGACTTTACACTCGGAGAAGGTTTATACTTCGATCGAGGTTCTCGTGTCCCAGTCAAAGCGGTGTATGTACCAAAGGGGAAACCAGATAATTATTACCATCATAAGAGAGGCCTAGGCTATGTCTCATCGGAAGACGAATGTGGCTGGCAAATCATTGATCACATTGCTAACAAAGCTAAGGATGGGTATTTGCCAGATTCTTCAGCTGAGGATTCCGACACAAGTTTGGGAGAAATGTTCAAGACCTTGATGTCAAACATGACCACAGCGGATCCATCTACGATGGAGGACGATGATCAAATGCCAACATGGGAGGACCCATGGGTTCATCACTTAAACATGCAGTATGGTGATAGGTTCGAGCAAAGAGAGCCACCCACCGAAGACGAAGTAGTCCAAATTAATATGGGCGATGAGGCCAATCCAAAGCCCATATTTATCAGTGGTAGTCTTCCCCCAGATGAAAAGGAGGAATTAATTGCCTTGATCAGAGAGTACATTGATGTCTTCGCCTGGAACTATGAAGACATGCCAGGACTTGACCCCAATGTGGCAATGCACCGCCTCGACATCAAGCCGGATGCCAAACCTGTCAAGCAACAGCAAAGACGGTTTCGTCCGCAGATCATGGAAGCCATCGAGGCTGAGGTTAAGAAGTTGATCGACTCAGGATTCATCCGAGAGGAACAACATCCAGACTGGTTAGCCAACATCGTTCCTGTCATGAAGAAGAATGGCAAAATCAGGATTTGCATCGACTTCAGGAACCTGAATGAAGCGTGTCCGAAAGACGATTTCCCTCTCCCAATCACGGATGTCATTATCGACAATACATGCGGATTCGAAAGAATGTCTTTCATGGACGGCTTTTCGGGGTATAATCAAATCAAGATGCACCCAGACGATGAGAAACATACAGCATTCAGAACGCCCCTCGGTATCTTCTGCTATACGGTGATGCCTTTCGGTCTGAAGAATGCGGGTGCCACATACCAACGAGCGATGACTAAGATTTTCCAGAAGCACCTCAGGAAAACTGTTGAATGCTACGTTGATGATTTGGTGGTAAAAAGCCGCAACAAAGAAGATCACGTCAAAGACTTGAGAACGATGTTTGATCTCATGCGGAGTCATCAATTAAAGATGAATCCCACAAAATCCTTCCTCGGAATGTCCAGCGGAAAATTCCTTGGATTCGTCGTCACCACTAAGGGTATACACATTGACCCAGACAAGGTAAAAGCGATAAATGAATTGCAACCCCCGAGGAATCTAAGAGAACTCAGAGGATTGCAAGGGCGTTTAGCTTACATCAGGCGGTTCATCTCGAATCTTTCCGGGAAGTGCCAACCATTTTCTAAGCTAAACAAGAAGGGCGTGTCATTTATTTGGGACGACACCTGCCAAAAAGCATTCGAAGATATCAAGGCATATCTGATGAATCCCCCTGTTCTTGTTGCACCAAAATCAGGTAAACCGTTCTTAATTTACATCAAGGCGATGAACCATTCGATAAGTGCTTTATTAGCACAAGACGATGATAATGGTCACGAACAGGCAGTCTATTACCTAAGTCGGACCTTGATAGGCGCCGAGTCTCGATACCCAATGATCGAGAAAGAATGTCTCGCATTGGTGTTTGCGGTACAGAAGATGCGACATTACTTAGTTGGCCAGACGATTTACGTCATCGCTAATGTTAATCCGGTATGGGTATTCATGACTCAACCAGGTTCGATAAATTAGCGGTTGGCAAAGTGGGCTCTCCTCTTGTCCTAGTATGATTTGCACTTCAAACAGCAGAAGTCAGTCAAAGGACAAGCGATTTGTGATCTTTTGGCAGCAAGTCCGACAACAGATACATTTGAGGTATATGATGATTTACCAGATGAAACCCACGAGGTTAATACCACATCACACCAACAAGTATGGCAATTATACTTTGATGGTGCTTCGAGAGCAGTTAATAAGGCAGTAACCCCTGGATGTCCTAAGGTCACTTCCGGAGTTGGAGTTGTCTTAGTTTCCCAAGGGAAGCACGTGATGCCCCGAGCTTATTCGCTGACGAATCCATGTTCCAATAACGTAGCCGAGTACAACGCGCTCATCATTGGACTCAGTTTCACCAAAGAGCTGGGGGTCGAGTATCTCGAAGCCTTTGGAGATTCTCAATTGATCGTCAACCAAGTTCGTGGAGAGTATGAGGTCAGGAACCCAGACCTGATTCCATACCACCAGGAGGCCGTCAGAATGGCAGATTCTTTTGAAGAATTCTATATCGAATATATCCCGCGTCTCCAGAACGCTTATGCGGATGCACTGGCAGCACTGGCAGTATCACTCGCGTAGCCGCCCGAAACTGAACTGCTAGTCACGGTGAGATCACACCAACTCTGCATACCCATATACGATATGGAGGTTGAAGAGGAGGATGATAGAAATGGAAAAGCCAAAGAGGTGAACTCAACCCAAATCGGGTCTGAGTCCCGAGATTGGCGTTTTCCCATTATTGATTACGTCCAATACGATAATTTACCAGAGGAAGCAAAAGAAAAAGAATCTATTCGCCGAAGAGCTCCGCGGTTCTTTTACAATACCGAGACCCGTACGCTATATCGCTGGGGGTATGATGATTTGCTTCTCCGATGCCTTTCGAACGAAGAAGCAAAAGAAGTTCTTAAGGAAGCACATGAAGGAGAATGCGGTGCGCATCAGCCTGGTCCCAAGCTGTATGATCGAATCAGAAGAATAGGATATTTCTGGCCAACAATGGTTCGTGACGCGATCGAGTACGCCCGAGAATGTCATGCTTGTCAAGTGCATGCAAATTATATGCACCAACCTCCGGAGCGATTACACACATCAACCACGTCTTGGCCATTCGAGACATGGGGTATGGATATTGTCGGTCCTATCTTTCCTCCTTCAGTCAAAGGTGATCAATTTATTCTCGCTATCACCGACTACTTTTCAAAGTGGGCTGAAGCCATTCCGCTTAAAGAAGTGAAGACGAACAATATCATCAACTTTATCAAGCATCATGTCATATACCGACACGGCGTGCCGAGGCGGATCATTCATGACAACGGTCCGCAATTCATAAGCAACGCCTTCATCAGGTTCTGTGACAAGTTCAAGATTCAAGATGTTTCGTCAACAGCTTATTATCCCGCTGCGAACGGATTAGCTGAGGCTTTCAACAAGACGATCATCAAGATCCTGTCAAAGCTTGTGAAGACCAATAAGCGAGATTGGGACGAAAAACTCGGCGAAGCGCTCTGGGCTTATCGCACCACAATACGCACTCCTACAGGAGTCACTCCATATTCTCTGGTGTACGGATGTGAAGCTGTGCTACCGTTAGAGATTCAAATCCCCTCCCTTCAGATCGCTCTCGCAACGGAGATGACGACCGAAGAACATCACCAAAAACGTCTTGAGGAACTCGAAAGGCTGGACGAAAAGCGCTTGGAAGCTCAACAACACATCGAGGTCTACCAGGCTAGGATATCCAGGGCTTTTGACAAAAGGGTTCGCCAAAGAAGCTTCAAGGAAGGAGATCTGGTCCTCGCTGCTCGCCGACCAATAATCCTCACCTCTAAGAAGAAAGGTAAATTCGAACCTAAGTGGGAAGGACCGTTTGTAATAGACACAGTCTATTCAAACGGCGCTTACCGCTTAATTTCTTTAGAGGGCATCAGGCAATTAATGCTAATAAATGGGAAGTTTTTGAAAAAGTACTATCCCTAGTACATTCAGGACAACTCATTTATCGGGAAGTTACTTGAAGAATATTATACTTAATATTCCGGAGGATAACCCAAGTTCATTTTCATCACCAAAATTCTTCACTGATCAATTTCAATTGACAGTGAGTCCACCAAAAAGGTCCACTCTCAATTTGGAGTCCCCTTTCGATAAACGAAAGAACTCTCTTTCTTTTCTCTTTGGTTCAACCCTTTCATGGTTATAACCGAAGCTGAAATTTCACTTCGATAAACGAAGAACTCTTCTTTTGATCAGATAACCAATCCTATAAAAGGTAAGTTTATCTAGATCTTCCGGATTCTCGGAGTGGAGATCCCACTTCTAGTTTCCTTCTTGCACTGGAAGAAGAATATAAAATTCTTCCTTTCATGAAACAAGGAATAGAATATAAAATTCTTCCTTCCTTGTTCAGGGAATAGAATATAAAATTCTTCCTTCCCACGCCAACTCATTTTCCAAAATTTATAAAATTAGGATTCATCCTAGGAAGTTTATCCCGAATCCTAAGCAGGGATAAGTCTGCGCCTAACACGCGCTGCCGGTTTAGTCTTTTTCCGATTGAAAAAGACACCAGAGTTCGATTCTGGGGTATTTTATCCTGAAACCTAAGTAAGGATAAGTCCGCGCCTAACACGCGCGGCCGGTTAGTTCTTAGCCGTTGGAAAGAACACTCGTCCACATATTCAACATTGTGGCAGGTTGTTATTAATAACACCGAAATCCATGCCTCACACGCATGGGGAATTTTATCCTGAATCCTAAGAAAGGATATGTCGACGCCTAACACGCGTCGCCGGTTTGGTCTTTATCCGTAGAAAAAGACACCGGAGTCTGACTCTGGGGTATGTTATCCCGAAACCTAAGTAGGGATAAGCCAACGTCTAATACACGTTGCTGGGTAGCCTATTCCCATAACAATGGTGAAGTCTACATATTCGAAGTTGTAGCACAAAGCCTAAGGGAGTTCATTCCTTTAGCACAACGTCACATGCGGAACGGATTAAGATAATCTGCATGTAAGCCCGACTCAAACGGTAGTCGGTAAGAGCACATCAAATCCGTTAAAGGCTGAGGATTTGCCAAAAATCCTAAGTCAACGTCTCATACACGTTGCTGTTTAGTCTTTTCACAGGAGAAAGACGAGGTCTACGTATTCAATATCGTAGCACTAAAAGAGTTAACTCTTTTAGCTTAACGTCACGTGCGGAACGGATTTAGACAATCCGCATGCTAGCCCGACTCAACCGGTAGTCGGTAAAGGCTAATCAAATCCGTTAGAGGCTGGGGATTGGCCAAAAATCCTAAAGCCAACACCTCACACGTGTCGCCGGGTAGCCTATTCCTGTAACAATGGTGAAGTCTATGTATTCGACATCATAGCACAAAGTCTCAGAGAATTCAATCTCTGAGCACAACGTTACATGCGAACGGATTTAAACAATTCGCATGCTAGCCCGACTCAAACGGTAGTCGGTAAAGGCTCATCAAACCCGTTGATGGCTGAGGGTTTGCCAAAAATCCTATGAGTATTATGGTTAACATTTCAAACGGAATGACGAATCATAATAAAAATAAAGATGAAAACCAGTGTCACTGAGAGAGTCAAAAGTCAAAGTACACAGCAAACAAAATCATACATCAAGCCCGTGGCTAAAAATCTGCTGGCTGAGCTTAGACAGCTTATCATCATAAGCTTGACTAAGCTCAGCTCTAATGGACTCCTCGGTAGTGGCAGAGGTCTTCGCAGCAGTCTCCTCTGTCTCAACCAGCTCCTGCTTTAAGGATGTCAGCTCGTCAGATAAAGCAGTGCAGGTCTGTTGGTCCTGTGCTCTCGTCATCTGAAGAATGCTCAAAGTCTCCTTTTCTTCGCGGAGTTCTCTTTCAATCCGGTCTATCTTGGTTTCACAAGAGATAAGAGAAGAATCGAGCTCGGCAAGTGAAGATAATCTAGTTGCAAGGCCGGTTTCAACTCGATCCACTCGGTCTCGCCGCACCTGAACCTCAAAACTAGCAAGAATCTGAGTCTCGCGCAGTGACTGTAAACGGGTCTCTAGCTCAGCAGCGATAAATGAAGAGGCGTCGGTATCTCGAAGCTCACGAAACATCTGAAGCTCATGCTCTAGGCAGCCGAGATCGTCAACTATAGCCTTCGCCAAATCTGGATATCCTGCTTCCTTTATCAAATTAACTTTGGAATTCAGGAGAGGTTTAAACTGGTGAAGTGAAAGTCCGCCGTGGAAGAGCTTGCCAATCATAGCATTCACAAAGGAGAAGAAGGAGCGAACTTCTATGCAGATGACGACCTTGTCAGGATCGTCGTCAGATAACAACTCCTTCACTAAGACATGAAGACGAGAAGAACGCCCTACACAAAAAAGGGAGAAGTCCGTCAAAAGTCTTAATAAGAAAAAGAATAGCACTCTTCAATGAGTTGACTTATACCTTCTTCCCCTTGAGCTGCTGGGGGTGGTGAAGATGTAACCGCTGTGGATGCATCAACTGGTGCAGTTGGTCTCGCAGCCGGCTCAACAGGGCCTCTCTCAACAAAAGCTCCTATCAAATTCAAAATTCGCAAAGGCGTTACATTATAGCTGTATTAGTCAAAATTGGCTAGTCCTATAATCGACTCAGAAAGAGGCATATACCTTCAAAAGAACCATCCTCGGGATTGTTAGTGAAGGTGGACTCAGAAAACATATTCCCAGGTAACTGATCATCAATCTGAGGAGAGCTATATATGTAGTGCATCATAGGAGTGTCCGCAAATAGGCTTCCCTCATCAAAATCATCGATGGAGAAATCTGACATAAAAGAATATAAGTGCCAAAAGAAATGAAGAGACTACAATTAATGGAAATGAGTTACCTTTCACGGGTGCATTAACCTCTTCATTTCCAAGATTCGCCTCCTGCAAGTTATCTGAAGGAGCAAGAAGTAGAGGACAATTAGAGGATACATAAATTCATTTGTGTGTTATCTAAAGAAATACGTTGTCAGTGTTAGATGTACCTTGATTCACGGAATCAGGTCCTACATTGACCTCCTCTCTAATGTCAGCAACCCCTGTAGGCCTCTCTACAGGGGGTAGTGGGTCAGGCTCATCGGGAGATACGGGAATAGGATCGGGACTCATCTCATTCTCCCCATGCACTCCTATATAGAGATGGAAAAGCATAAGGCAATGTGCTGAATAACCAAGGGAATGGTTTTCAGGATAGATGTTACCTCCGTCACTAGCAGGATCGTCACTAGCCAGATCCATGTCAGATGCTCGTGAAGCTACACGAGGTTTGCGGGCCAATCTCTTCCGCCTAGCAATGGGGATCGAAGGTCTCGCCTGGGGAGGAGGACGGAACTCTTCATCCTGATCAACTGTGGTCCCTGAAACATCAAACCATAGTCAGTTTCAATACTTCTGGAAGATAGAAGGAAAAGATGAATTGCAAACCTCGCTCGGAAAAGTCATCGTAATCTTCGGGATCCCCGCCTGAAGCCTCGTCTGTGGAATGGAATGTCCTCTGGCCCTCTTCATCAATCCGGCGAGTCTTGTTCCGCGTCCTCTGTGCCCGAGCGTTCTCCCGAATCCTAAGGGAATCAAGCTGAGAAGCCTCCTCAGCCTCTATCTCTGCAATCGGCTTCACGGGGACAGTCTTGTTAGCTGCTAGTAACCACTTGCAGCTCAAGAAAGTGAGGTTCAACTGCCGATCAATACTCGGGAGACTGAACTTAGCACCAGTACAGCCAGTCACGGTCCACAACCATGCACGGAGACCGTCTACCAAACCACTATGGGTCTGAAACTGCTGACGAGGATTCCCGATGTAGAGCTGATCATAGCCAAACTGGCGAGCGAATCGGCAAGGTAGATATGGCTCTATGAAGCACTGATCCCTCACCCGAAAAGTCAGATAGCCAGGCCTAATGTTCACCAGCCAATTGAAGCAGCCAATGTCTAAGTGAGTCCGATACTCTCTCGGCCTCTCATCATCTATCAAGCACTCGCCGTATCGGCCGGAGAACTGCGGAAAACAAGTGGAGAATGCCCAACACTTGTGGACCTACAGCTGCTGTCTGACATCAGAAAATCCGCGGCCCTCCTACCTGCCATTCTCAAGCAACTGTAGCAGGGGAACAGAGTGGTCTGTGGCGTTCGGCACCGACATCATATCCGAGCGGTGGAGGACGAACCAGGCCATCAGATAAGCGTAAGGAAGCTCTACCTTAAGAGTGGGAATCTGACCTGGCAAATCGGTCTCCTTCCGTGTGAAGGCACTAGAAAGCTGTCGAAGTCCTCG
The DNA here is from genome assembly GCA_022839385.1 of Asparagus kiusianus. Lineage (NCBI taxonomy): Eukaryota > Viridiplantae > Streptophyta > Magnoliopsida > Asparagales > Asparagaceae > Asparagus > Asparagus kiusianus. The sequence goes on along the minus strand of BQKN01000366.1, from coordinate 399,779 downwards.
GTGAATATTAGCCACCATCACCGGAAGAAGTGAGAGTTCTTTCTTGTAAGCAAGCTGAACTGCTGGATAGAGTACCTCCAAGGGCAAGGCGTCGCCAGACTGGTATGGAACCACGCACTTCTTCAACCAGATAGCAAGAAAGCCGGCAAGAAGAGTCATCGGTCGAATCGGTGTGGTCGCATGCCATAAGAAGGATCTGAACTTGGTCTTCGCAGGGAAGCCACCCTCAGGACTGCTAGTGGTGTAGGAGTGAGCGTCAATCTTCTTCAGTAGACTGTTCACCTCTGAAGGAGTGAGTGGGGCCAACTCACAAATATCCTCGCCAGAACTGCTCTCCAGATTTTTGAACAAGTAGTTCGCAAACTGCTTTAAACTCACACATACCTTGGTCCTCTTTGCTAAAGGCTCGGACTGCGCCAAAGCAATGTGGTAGTGACAAGTAAGGTCCCACAGAGTCTCATAACGGTCGGGCATGCGATCCTTCAGCTGACTCAACTCATGACTGTTTCCGGTAAAAGTTGCTGTTTTCATTGATGTTCTCTTTTTTTGAGATCTGTTACAACTTTGAGCGTTACAACAGAGTTTAAATGAAAACAAAAGATTACAACTTAAACGAAAATAAACACGAGAGCCCGGTTTGGTACGGTCTCGCTTGCGTGGGTTGTTGGCCTGTGACGGGGACGTCGATGTCCGTGGACCGCCGACTCTTCAAGATCCTTGCCGATAAAATCCGGCAGAGTTTCGTCTATCCGCGTAGGATATAGAAACAGAACCTCGTCGATCCGCGCAAGATCTAGAGGTTATAAGCGTATATCTCGGCTAAAACGAGATAATAGCTCTTCTTAGTGTCACCGCTAAGGAGCAACACTAAGGATCAGAGGGGGGAGGTGAATGAACCTTGATGAAGAACTCCGACTCCTCACTCCAGCAGGGCTTCGCCGCTTCAGACTTTAGAATTTCAGATCTCGAGGATAATCCCAAGACCGGAAATTCTTCTCCCAAGGCTAAACCAGAGCAAAATCAAGAGCCCTTGTAAATGGAGGGCTAAGGGGGCTATTTATAGCCATAAGAGAGCATATAGGGGTCTTATGGACACCCCAAGAGGAGAGACACCCCCATGGGGGTGTCTCGAGCCAGCCGAGACTCGCTTGGGTGTCCCCGGTTCAGCCCGGGGCCGTGCCGTTGTCCTGCTGTTGACTTGCCGTTGACTTTTCGTCCGAACTCGGATTTGAGTGATTTCGGATGCGTTGGAATCGTGACGGCGAGCTCTGTAGGCCCCGATGGTTGGATTATCTGTGGGGTGATCGGGGCACAGCGGGCGTTGGTCCGATTGCGGTGATAGCGGGGTTTTCGGTCAACCCGTATCCTCGTGATCCGTCGGTTTGCTTCAGTCGCTCACCGGCGTCATTTGAGCTCTTGTGAACCGGGTAGTGACGTTTGATCGTCGCTCGTTGACACCGAGCTATGTTCGGGGACCTATCGGCAATTTTCGATACCTACAGATACCCCCTCCAAAGTGTTTCGGACTCGTTTCTTTTATAGAAGAGCCCGGAATACTTTGGATATGATTGGTCCAGCCTTCTGTCGGCCTAAGGGACCTGTGGTTTGCTTCAACTCTCGGCTCCTTCGATCTTCGGTTTATCCGGTGCTTTGTCGAATAACCGAAGTTGTTTCGGCGCTGCGTTTATCGCCTGGCCGTCGTTGGAGTCTCGAGTTTACAGCTGATGAGTTGAGTTTGGCTCGTGTCATTGAGTTGACTTTTGAACTTGCTATCCCCGTCACATCGTGTTGACTTGGGGTTTCGGATCACTGGGGGTTGACTTTTTGTCGCAACGCACCGATTTGGCGTTGACCTAGGGTTACGCGTTGACCGGCGTACACCCTAGGGTTTTGAAACCACGTGGGTTGACTTTTATCGTCACGTGTTGACTTTCGTCACCACGTGTTGACTTTTGACACAACGCGCTGTCCGGCGTTGACCTAAGGCTACGCGTTGACCGGCGTCCGCCTTAGGGTTTAGGAACCGCTTAGGTTGACTTTTGTCGCTATGTGTTGACTTTC
>BQKN01000366.1:356467-387718 GCA_022839385.1 Asparagus kiusianus | reverse complement strand
GAAGAATATCCCTTCCTAGTCTTGTTAGCAATTTGGTCAATGATTTGCCAGCCACACTCATCATCTGACGAGACATAGCCTAGACCTCTTTTGTGGCGGTAGTAATTATCGGGTTTTCCCTTCGGTACATAGGCCATCCGGGGTGGAACCCGTGGACCTCGACCAAAGAAAAGACCCTCTCCGATCTTGAAGTCATAGCCATGCATTTCCATCATGTTACGCGCTTTCGCATCGTATTTGGATAGATGACGGGCTGGTTTATCGTCGTCGTCTTCCTCTTCCAAGAAATGGTTGGGTATCGGAGATGCTCTTCCTTTGCCGTAGACGACCTCCTTTCCACCCCCAATCCCTGCGGGGATGATGAGCGTTGTTCCGCAAGGGTCGTGTACCTGCTTCTTCGTCAAACAAAATGATTGAAGAGGCATATACAAATCAGGGTTAGCATAGAGTTCGTTAGTGATATCATCGAGACCCGTCGAGTACTCTAAATCATCGTTTATTGATAGTTCTTCGGCAAGTTGCCAATTACAACTATCTTCCAATGATTCATCATCGTCAAGATTGATTACAATGGGTACAATGTCGTTTAAAACAAAACCGCCATCATAATCAAGCCCTGGTTCGGTATCAGCTTCATCTCCGCTGTCCGTTCCTTGGGCCGATGGTTCAGTATCGGATTCAGCGCCGTATAAAAGGGAATCGGTGAAGTAATTCTCCAATCCCTTGAACGGTTGCTTATCCGCGACCACCGTCTTGACTTCATTATCTGTGCCCACATATTTGAAGCACTGATGTAGAGTTGACGGGACTATAAGGTTACCGTGGATCCAAGGTCGACCCAACAGTAAATTATAGGATGTTTCCGCGTCAATCACATAGCATGTGACCTCCGACTTCAAATCCCCGATCTGGCACTTAATTCGGATCTTCCCCAAGGGCCTAGACCCGCTGGTGTTGAATCCATAAATTGTCGTGCCAGTGGACGCTAATTTGCTAGTCGGGATTCCGAGATGATGCATCAATCGGAATGGCATGATGCTCACAGCGGAACCCGGATCGACTTGGATCCGGTTGACAACGCTGGAGCCAATATGCCCGGTGAAGTACAACGGCCTATCATGATTGGAGTTCTTCGTCTGCATGTCTTCTTTGGTGAAAGAGATGCAGGGGAAGTGATGTGCCGCCAGATTGCAATGCTGAGCTGACGACTCCGGTTCTTCGGAAGATGGTTTGATCCGAGTCAAGAAGGCTTCGGAATCACTCAAGGCTTCTTGTAGTGCCTTCCGTGTATCCTTCGACAACCGCAGCAACTCGTATAGAGTTATCCTGGCCGGGATGTTGGCCAATTGCGCCATAATGTCGAAATGGGGCTGAGAGCTTGCATTCCCCGGTTTGTCTCGTCCAATTGGATTATTGAATCGAGACGGCCTCGGGTTCTGAGCGTCTTGACGTACGGGCTCTTTTCCCTTATCCTTCTGTGGGATTCTCTCCGTCGCCACTGCAGGTGTTGGGGGAATTGCTGAAATTCCCAACTCTGCAAGCGTCTTGGAAGGTGGGGTTTTGGTACCCAATTGCTCAGTAGCCTCCGGATACTTGAAGTGATACTCATTCCCGCTTCGGGTTGCGAAAGCTTCTTGCTCGTCCTCAGAAAGTGGGAAGGTTGGAATTTTGTCATCATCCACCCCCGGTATGGCAGAAGCACCGTAGCACGATTTGCCTTTCCTCTTCGACTTCTTCTTGTTTTTTGTGGAAGAGGTCCCGGCCCACTGTTCATCTGCGATCAAGTCCGGATGAACCCACAAGATCTCGCCATTTGGGGCTGTGTGTGGCATAAGCCCTTTCTGGTGCTGCTGGTGTGGATCATCGTTCACTGTCTTCACCGCCGCTTTAATTACCGACTCGTGTTGGAACCAACTCGAGGGTACGGATCCAAAGCTAATGGACACGGTGTTTGCACCCACCTTCTTCTCTTTGGGCTGTTTCATAGTGATGACCCCAACATCGATCAGGGCCTGAATCTTGTCTTTGAGAGCGTAGCACACCTTGGTAGGATGATGCACCGCTCGGTGGAATGCGCAGTATTTCGGATCGTTGACCCTCTTGGCATCTTCCTGATCCTGAATTGGCGGCAGCTTGATCTTGTTGTTCTCGACCAAATACTTGAAGATACCGGGGATTTCATCTTCTTTGAACGAGTAAACCTTTGGGAACCTCGGCTCCCCAACCTTTTGCTTCTGGGGCTGCTGTTGCCACCTGGGTTGTTGAGGCGCCCTCTGTTGCTGCTGTTGCGGCTGCTGGGGCTGTTGAGGCTGTTGCGGCTGTGCTTGCACCTCAAAGACCTGATTTGCGACCACCGCATTTGCATGCGCCTTCCCTTTACCCTTGGGGATAAAATTTGGTTGTGGGGCATTGTTGGGTATTTGTCCCCTCTCTGCCTTTTTCCTCTTGAGGAATCGTTCAGCTCGCTCTCCACGCATCTTCAAATCCTTCCAGGTTTTAGATGGCGCCATTCCCATGGCTTCAAGGATGTCGAGCGTCAAATTGTTGTGGCAAGTCTCGAGGATGAAATCCTCACTGACCGGATCCCTGCAATTCATAGCTTTGTTCCGGAACCTCTTCACGAAGTTTTCAACCGTCTCGCCGTTCTTTTGCTTTTCATCGAACAGCGTACCGATTGAAACCTCGGTGTCATCATCAAAGAAGTTTGTTAGGAACATGTCCTCCATGTCATCCCAGCCATTGATACTCCCAGGCTTGAGACGGCGGTACCAATCGAAGGCAGCTCCGCGAAGAGTGCCGACGAATGACCGCACCATGAGGGGCTCATTTCCGGAAATAATTCCTAAATGAGACTTGAAATAGATTAAATGTTGGGTAGGGGAACCCTTCCCATCAAACGGCGTAAAGTTAATTAAATTAAACTTTGCCGGATATGGGATCGATTCCCACTCCCTCGGATATGGGCAGGGTATACCGGATCTTTTTACCTCCTGAGCATTCATCAATGCATTGATCTTGCTCTCCAGGTCTTTCATCTTCCTGTCCTCACTCGTCTCGGTCTTCGAGTGGCTTCTGGGAGAGGGGGCGTGGTCCTCTTTTGCATTATCCTCTGCGGGACCACCCCCAGTGCTGGTGTTGACAGGAGGGATGTTGACATTATCCGCTTCCCGCTCATGCTCCTCTGGGTTACGTTGGCTTGGTTCTCCTTGGTGAACCGTCATCGCCGCGATCTGTTGATCGTGCATCTCCCTCATCCGCTGCATGGCCATCTCCATTTCAAATTTGAAGCTCTCCTTTTGCTTGGCCAGGGCTTCTTCAAGTATCTTCGACATCTGTTCGGCGCTGATCATGAGCGATTCGTAAGGTCGGCCTGCACTTGAAGTTGTGTCGTCGGATGCTACGGCGGAGCAGGTATCAGAATCAGCATCGGATTCCTCCTCTTCTAGGGAAAGTCCCTTGTGTACTCTTGGGTAAGTGTTTCGTTTGATGGTTCCCGACCGCAACCATGTCATGCATCGGGATGCCTCGGCAAGTTGATCCAAGTTGAGACGTGGTGTTGATCCCCCTCTGCCGGTCATGTTGACTGACACTTTCGAGTATTCATCCTCTCGGCGGAGCGATTTCTTCTTGCGGAAACGCTTCGGCTTGGAGAGTCTCTCGAACACCGAGATTCTTGTTGGGGTCTGATCACAGCAACACTCGGACAGCACTGCCTTGATAATGTTGGCACACGGGCAGCGGGATTCCCTATCCTGCATGTACCTCTTTCGAGATTTTTCCGCACCCCCAGCCCTGTAGTACAGCTCATCAGCTTGATAGCTGGAGCAACCTACGGAGTGCTGGTGGATGTCCCTCGGTATAACACGCTCATCCTCAGACGAGTGTGTTTCCCTTTGGGAATGCAAAAATTGGTTAGATTTTTCAAGAGTGGCCCGTTCAATTTTACGCTTTTGAGAGCGTAGAAACTGAACGGGCTCTTTCAGCTCGACTCGCAATTCAGTGCGGTCGATAATAGGGGCTTTCCCCTTGTCAATATTCTTGGGGGGATTGATTCCACCCCCAGTCTGGATTCTAGTTTGGGGACCTTTCAATGGTCCCAGCCGTTCTTTGACGGGTATTCTGCCTCGGTTCTCCGGTAAGGGACCGAGGCGACTCGTCAAAGGAACCTGGGATCTTGAATGATCCCCTTTTTTACCTGGCCCTGTTGAGGGTGCCGGTACAGGAGGAGTAGGCTCTGATTTGGTTGAACTCTGGGCGATAATCTTGCCCTTCTTGGTTTGAGGTGTTGGGTTTGCCTTGGGCACCCACACCGATTTGCTCTTGGACGGCGTTTTGACCGCCGTTTCTCGCTGCATCTCCTCTGCCTTCTTCAGGAGGAGCCGGGCATGTGCAAGTAGAGCACGGCGCTTCTTGATTCGCTCCTCGAGCGTGGAGCGGTTCCTCTTGACGCGGATCCACTCATTCGCTCCTGATTTGGAGGGGAAGTTGATTACCTGCCGCTGCTCTTGTCGCTGCCTTGACTTCAAGTCCTCTGCATAGCGCACTCCATCCTTTGACTCCTTGGCCTTGGCGAGCTGTTGAGCGAGACGTTGACGACGCCTTTGGAGCGCTCTCTTTGATGGAGTTGGAGCAGCATCACCCATCGCCTTTGTAGCGGTTGGATCTACGTTCTTGACCACACTGATCGACGCAAGGCCGTTGTGTGGTGCAAGGGTAGCAGCGACGGCGGGGTCTTGAATTGAGGAGTTGGAGATCCCGTGAGCCCTTTTTGGAGATGAATTCCTCCTGCGCCGGTGCGGAGAGGCAGATCTGGAGGAGGAGGAGGAGAGGTACTCTTCGAACTTCTTCTGATCGAATTCGTATTCGATCTCTTCATTCACCCGGATCTTGAAGGCCGGTTGCGTCACTCCGATCTCGGCAGCGAGGTCGGCGGCTCCCACTGTGGTCGCCAGCTTGTTTCCGGTAAAAGTTGCTGTTTTCATTGATGTTCTCTTTTTTTGAGATCTGTTACAACTTTGAGCGTTACAACAGAGTTTAAATGAAAACAAAAGATTACAACTTAAACGAAAATAAACACGAGAGCCCGGTTTGGTACGGTCTCGCTTGCGTGGGTTGTTGGCCTGTGACGGGGACGTCGATGTCCGTGGACCGCCGACTCTTCAAGATCCTTGCCGGTAAAATCCGGCAGAGTTTCGTCTATCCGCGTAGGATATAGAAACAGAACCTCGTCGATCCGCGCAAGATCTAGAGGTTATAAGCGTATATCTCGGCTAAAACGAGATAATAGCTCTTCTTAGTGTCACCGCTAAGGAGCAACACTAAGGATCAGAGGGGGGAGGTGAATGAACCTTGATGAAGAACTCCGACTCCTCACTCCAGCAGGGCTTCGCCGCTTCAGACTTTAGAATTTCAGATCTCGAGGATAATCCCAAGACCGGAAATTCTTCTCCCAAGGCTAAACCAGAGCAAAATCAAGAGCCCTTGTAAATGGAGGGCTAAGGGGGCTATTTATAGCCATAAGAGAGCATATAGGGGTCTTATGGACACCCCAAGAGGAGAGACACCCCCCTAGGGGTGTCCTGGCCAAGGCCGGGACACCCCCTATGGGGTGTCTCGAGCCAGCCGAGACTCGCTTGGGTGTCCCCGGTTCAGCCCGGGGCCGTGCCGTTGTCCTGCTGTTGACTTGCCGTTGACTTTTCGTCCGAACTCGGATTTGAGTGATTTCGGATGCGTTGGAATCGTGACGGCGAGCTCTGTAGGCCCCGATGGTTGGATTATCTGTGGGGTGATCGGGGCACAGCGGGCGTTGGTCCGATTGCAGTGATAGCGGGGTTTTCGGTCAACCCGTATCCTCGTGATCCGTCGGTTTGCTTCAGTCGCTCACCGGCGTCATTTGAGCTCTTGTGAACCGGGTAGTGACGTTTGATCGTCGCTCGTTGACACCGAGCTATGTTCGGGGACCTATCGGCAATTTTCGATGCCTACAATGACTAGAAGGGAAATACTCCTGATACAACATCTGTCCCATGGGCAAGCCAGAAATCCTGTGCATCTCATGGAGGGCCAAACCCAACTCCCCTTGCCGGGTCAGAAAAGTGTTCGAGTCTGGATTATAGAGCTCAAACAAAGCGCAGAAATGCCTTGCGCTGACCGGCAAGCCATACATAGTAGCACGGATAGCTGCATATAAGCCACAAGCATGCAACTCTTCGCCCCATCGGCTCAAGACATACGTTGTCATACGGGTCCACCAAAACTTGTCCAGAGAATGGACCCAACCATAAAACCTGTGACGAGTAGCGGGCATCTCACGTCCTAGGGTAGCAAGACGGTTCCTCAAAGTAGAAGCGGTGGCGAGGAGCTCGTTACGTGGCGGCGCATCTAATCCCACCACTCCGGGATGCAGTCCAGTGATATGACTCCTGCTCGAGCTAGGAACTGCCTGATGAGTGACGTAGCCGCAATGGACGCTCTCATGATCCTCAGTCAAACGCCACGACATCTCCCGCGTCACGGCCTGACGCCTGAGCTCAGTCAACGCGCGATGTCGAGGAAGCTCCGGCAAGTATATGAAGCCATTGCCGGTCTTGTGAAGCCACTGTTCAGCATCAATAAATACGGCTTCTGGGTCATCGACAGAATCACCAAACAAGAAATCACTCTTCCGAAGAGGCTGAGTAGAGCTAGCATCCTTCACAAAAGGCGCATCTGTAATCAGCTGGCGAATAGTTCGATGCCCACCTTCCCTCACCACCTGGGCAACCTCAGTCGATGTGCCCGAAGCAAATTGAGGAGCAACTGGAATAGGGGAAGGATCGTAGGAGATCGAGTAATACTCGCCACGACGCCCATATACTGCGTGGGATGAGAACGAGCCAGAAGGGTATCCCACTGCGAAATAAATAGTTAAACACTGGTTAGTCTTAATTATAAAAGGAAATTGAACTCATCTTACAAATAGCTAAGATAGAGTCATTGCCTTATAAAGGGTGAGACGATTTGGCCACATTGTGCAATCACAAAACAGGGCATGTCGACAACATATCCCTGCCTTATAAAGCGCAATGTAGCGTCAAATCGCCCCCTTTATTTTTGAGATATGGTTTTGACCAAGCAAAACATATCTTTGAAGCGTCGATCCTCACCAAGGAGAATCAAGGCTCTTCCCGATTGCCTCGCCAAGGAGAACAACGTGGGGTAAATGGACCAATTTGCAAATTTTCAAGAAAAGAGGGGTTAATTTGCAAAATTCCCAAATATGCCAAAAGCGTCAATCCTCACCAAGGAGAATCAAGGCTCTTCCCGATTGCCTCACCAAGGAGAACAACGTGGGGTAAAAAGGACCAATTTGCAAATTTCCAAGAAAATAGGAACTAATTTATAAATTTCCAAATACTACCAAAAATAGCTCACCGGCATAGGAAGGAGGCGCGCCATCGGCCGACATAGCAGGGGAACGACCTCTCGAAGCACGCGACATGACGAACTGCAAAATAAATTAAGAGGTCAGATCTAGAAAAAAAAGATCATTTTTTTTATCAGATCTACCCCCCTGAAAGAGAAGCTCGAGGCGTCAAATCACACCCTCAACCCTCACATATAATCCCACAAATGCATAAATTAAATTGAGCATGAAAAAGATCAAAATTGTGGAGGATTTACCTGAAGAAAGGCTCGAGATCCAACAAAGATGAGACCTTTTAGGAAACTTTCACCACGTGCTCGAGGGGCCTGAGAGGAATTTTAAAAAATGGTTTTTCGAGGGATTTTTCAGTCCAAGATCAAAAGGAAGCCTAGATCTGAGACAACTATCAAAGTTTCGAGGAGAAAAGACGCTCGAGGGAAAAGAAATTCAAAAAAGAGGGGACAAGGGGGGCCGGCCCTAGAGAGAGGAAGGAAAAAAGAAGAAAAAGAAAGAAAAATGGACCCCTTTTATAGTGTGGACCAAGTTGAACCGGACCGGACCAAGTTGAACCGAAACGGACCAGTCCAAATCAGTTCAAAAGGGACTGAATTGAGCGTCAAAACGACTTCAAATCAACCGAGAGTTTCATCCTTGGTTTATTCCTGTCTCTCCCACACATTCGGACGGAGCGGAAGAATTTTTTTGAGCCAAATTACTGCCTTTTTTTGGCTCATTTTCAAGCCGGTTCAGCTTATTTTTGAGCATGGAAATACTCCAATAAGGTATACGAGTATAAACTATTCCCTATTTTTATTGAGAAGTTCCTGGAGAATATTTTTCTAAAAATATTCTTAAGGATAACTCAATAACACGACGCCGTACAACGCGTCGCAAAGGAAGACTCAACGCCAACAATCGAGGGTTAGTTGTATGTCGAACAAATGAGCACAAGCTAAAAGATTGGAAAATCAGGAATCGACTTCAAGTTCAAATTCCGACGACGGTCAGACAATAAATGCAGCACCGGACTCCTTACAAGCATTCGACAAAGCACCGAATAGCCTAAAGGAATGAAGGAATACAGAACGAAAGTCGTTCCAGGACCCGTTACACCTACGAAGGGTAGAGGCAATCATATCCAAAGCATTCCAGACTCTTCTATAAAAGAATGAGGCTGGAACACTTTGGAGGGGGTATCTGTAGACGTATAAAATTGCCTATAGGTCCCTTAGCATGGCTCGGCACGATGATTCGACAAATCAACGGACGTTCGAGCGACGAGGCGATGAGGCACGCAAGCAACGGAATACGTTCGCGTGTGGAACCAATCCAACGGTTCAGAAAGTTAACGAGTCGTCCAATAACAAAACGAACTTGAACTCAAACACCGAGGCGGATTTACTGCCAAATGAAGACTCGGGCTATCAAATCAAGACCCGAACAAATCAAACGAACAACCGAATCACAGACATAACCGAAAGACGGGAAAACAACGAAACGGAACACACCCGGGGGACTCGGCCCAAACCGAACCAACCCGGGGTGGCTCGGCAGCCCTCTCTCTTGTGCACAAATGCACAGTTCAGAGAGGCTATAAATAGGGGGGGTGGTTGTTCATTTGAGAGGACTTTTTTCTGAACTTCTGAAGAGCCGAAACTCTGCCGGATTGTCACCTCAACTCGGATTTGTGAAGGCTTGGAGACTTGGACCCTTGGATTCAGTTCTTGGCGAGCACCCGCGACAAACAAGGCAGGAGTTCGAAGAGGCTAATCCTCAGATCTACGTTGTTCTACTCCGGATCTAAGCTTGGTTCTTAGATCCCGAGATTCGAGCGGTCGTTTCCTTGGTGAAACGATCCCTCCCGGCTATTATCTCCTTGGTGGGATAATACCCGTTATACCACGTAGATCTGTTTGGATCGAGATTGCACGGTGGTCCACGGTAATCAACCCCGGCACAGGCAAACAACCCACAAAGCGAGTTACCGCAAAACAGGAGCTCGCGATCTGTTCGTTAAATAAGAAAAGTTGTAATTTTTCTTTATTTGTTTTGAATTTCGTTGTAACCGGCTCTTATAAAAAGACCGGATCTTTGTAAACGCAAAAAGTTGTTAACATTGAGTGCAATGAGTTCGTCAATGAAGAAGAAGTTGATTTTTCCCGCGAACAGGTAACACACGAAGAAACTAACAAAGTTAAAGAAACAAAAATTTTTGTTCTTATTCACAGGTTTGAACTATTTTAGATGAAAGAGAATGAAACCATCACAGTGATATTCACAAGGTTTACAGATATTACTAACTCCTTGATTAGACTTGGCAAAGAATATACTCAAGTTGAGATAATAAGAAAAATTCTAAGAGCACTAACTCCAGAATGGGAGAAGACGACTACAGTGATTGAAGAAACTAACGATCTATTAACTCTCACCGTAGAGGATCTTATTAGAAATTTGATAGCATATGAAGTTCAACTTGAAGATAGAAAGAAGAATAATGAACTAACGAAGAAGAATATACTTGACTTTAATGCATCCTCCGGCACTAATGAATCTGTTGAAGATGATGAGGATATTGCATTGATCACAAAGAAATTCAACCGATTTCTAAAGAAAGGTAAGTTTAAACCTAATAAATTTAATAATACTAGTGACTCGTCTTTGTGTTTCAATTGTAATAAGCCAGGTCATATAAAGAAGGATTGTCCACTTCTCAAGTCCAAATTAAAGTCCACAAATTCCAACAACTCCAATAGCTTCAAGAAAAAGAAGAAGAAGGCTATGGAAGTGACTTGGTATGATAGAGACGATTCATTCTCTTCCGACGAAGAAGAAGAAAGAGAAGAATCCGCTCACATGTGCTTCATGACACAAGATGAAGTAAATGATTCTTTAGACAATGAAGAACTTTTAGATGATTTTAATAAACTTTATATTAAGTTTAAGGATTTAAATTCTAATTATAAGATATTGAAAAATGAAATGATAGATTGAACTTAGAATTAGTTTCCTCAAATTCTTCACAAATTGAAGAATTGAAGGAATTAAATGACAGATTATTATCTAAAAATAGGTTATTAACTAAAAATAATGTCTATCTTAAATCTGAATGTAATGTTATCAAAAATAAATTTTAGATTTAGATAAGAGTATGGCTTCACTTAAACTTAAATATGAAGGGTTATTCTTAAATGTAAACAAGTTTAATAAATGAAATTTGGTTTAGAATATGCTCATAAGAAATATGAAAATATTTCTAGTACAAATCATGCATCATCGTCTATGAATAACAATGTTAGAAAATTCAATGCACCATTAGCAAGGAATATTCATGCTAAAAATAATCATGATTTATCTATATTCATTTGGGTGCCTAAAAATGTTAGTATGCATGAAAGAAATACTTATATTTCAAATTTTAAGAAAAACATATGCAGTTCAAATAATTATATTTATGTTAACAAAGGAAAACCAAATTCCAAGTGGATTTGGTATCCTAAGTGCTAATCCAATGGACCCAACATAAAATGGTACCAATGCTTAAATATCTATTTTTTAGGTACCTAAAAAAAGTGGATACTAAATAGTGGATGTTCAAAATACATGATCGAAAACTCTCAAATGTTGTCTTCAATTCAATACAAAAAGGGAGGCACAGTTACATTTGGAGATAAAAACAAAGGTCAAGTAATAGGTGTTGGAACAGTAGGTAACAAACCTCTAATAGATAATGTTTAATTAGTAGATGGTTTAAAATATAGTCTTCTAAGTATAAGTCAACTATGTGATAAGAATTTTAAAATCATATTTAAAAAAGATTCATGTCTTATATATGATCATAATTTAGCAAATATCTTGTTTAAAGGTTTTAGAAAGAAAGATATATATGTTTTATCCATGAATTTTTATTCAAATGATCACTGCTTAGTTGCATCTTTAGATGATTCATTATTATGGCATAGAAGATGTGGACATATTAATTTAAAAAATATTTCATGTATTTCTGAAAATAATTTGGTAAATGGTTTACCCAAAGTTATAAATAAGAAAAATCAATTTTGTGATGCATATAAAAAAGGAAAAATACATAAATCAACTTTTAAATCTAAAGGTGTTGTTTCTATAAATAGACCATTTGAATTATTACATATGGATCTATTTGATCCTTGTAGAATTACATCTTTAAATGGAAACAAATATGCATTTATTGATGATTATTCAATATTTACATGGGTTATGTTTTTAAAACATAAGAATGATGCTTTTAATGAGTTTTCTACTTTTTGTAAAAAGATACAAAATAAAAAATCCACTACTATTGTCACTATTAGAAGTGATCATGGTGGTGAATTTGAAAATAAATTATTTTTAGATTTTTGTAATAAAAATGGTACTTCACATGAACTTTTATTTCCTTACACTCCACAACAAAATGGAGTTATTAAAAGAAAAAATAGAACTTTACAAAAATATGCTAGAATAATGTTAGTTGAGTCTAATCTACCTAAGTATTTTTAGGTAGAAGCAATAAATACTGCATGTTATATTCAAAATAAAATTTTATTAAGACCTATTTTAAATAAAACAAGTTTTGAATTATTTTTCAATCGCATTCCTAAAGTTTCTTATTTTGAAATATTTGGATGTAAAATGCTATATATTAAATACAAAAGAAAACTTAGACAAGTTTGATTCTAAATCAGATGAAGGTATTTTTGTAGGTTATCTATGCATAGTAAAGCTTATGGAATTTATAATCAAAACTCTTCTACAATAGAAGAATCCTTGCATGTTTCTTTTGATGAATCTAATTCTAATTCTAATTTTAATGATAATAATCATGATGATGATGATTTTGTTAATCAACCACCCCTACTATTAATGATAATCCTAATGATACTAATGTTTTACCTAAAGCATATGTAGATGTTAGAAATCATCCACATGATTTGATCATAGGTGATATTTCTCATGGTGTATAAGCTAAATCATAATTAAACTTATTTAAACATGTTGTATTTGTTTCAACAATAGAACCTAAAAATATAAAAGAAGCATGTAAAGATGACTTTTGAATAATTGCTATGCAAGAGGAACTCAACCAATTTACAAGAAATAACATTTGGGATCTTGTACCTAGACCTCAAGATAAATCCATTATAGGAACCAAATGAATATTTCAAAATAAATTGGATGAATCTGAACAAGTTATTAGAAACAAAGCTAGATTGGTTGCACAATGTTATAATCAAGAAGAATGTATTGATTATGATGAAATCTATACATCAGTTGCTCGTTTAGAATCTATAAGAATTTTACTTGTATTTGCATGTTTTATGGATTTTAAACTATATCAAATGGATGTTAAAAGCGTATTTTTAAATGGTTTTATTTAAAAAGAAGTTTTTGTAGAACAACCTCCCAGATTTGGACATGAAAGTTTTCCAAACCATATTTTCAAACTTAAGAAAGCTTTATATAGTCTAAAACAAGTGTTAGGTCTCATGTTATGAGCCTACATCTTCTAATCTTGTTTTGATGATTACAAACAATTCCTAATATTGTTTGTCTAGTGTTTATGTTTCCTATTAGGTATTCTAGACAAACAATGTGTTGGAGGATGGATGGATTGCGTCATAACGATCATATCAAATAGAGGTTGGCGGAATTGTGGAGTGAAGCATTGCTATTCAAGTTAAAGATCCAAGATCTAGCTTCATCCGCAACGTGTACCAAGTTGAGCTACAATGAAGATCAAGATTGCTTGGGTAATTTAGTTTTAGGTTTTATATTATGTGTGTTTGTACTTTAAGCTCAATTTTATACACACATACACATTTCGTTTTGGTTTTTGTATATATATAGTTATATATACACATATATGTTTTGGTTTGATTTTGTAGATATGAAACAAATATATATTCATATATATGTTCATATGTTTCATATTCTATCATATTTATATACATACGTAATTTTGTGAAAATATTGTTTTTCTAGCTTATAGACTTAACAACGATAGTTTATACTTTTTATCAAGTCTATAAAATCAGTTTACAAAGTTTCAAAACATGGTTTATGTCAAATATCAAAAACATGTATGTTTTGTTTTCATGTTTTTGGACATAGTTGAAAAATGATGTATTTTCACTATTGGGGAATGCAATTCCAAAAATTCTTTTTGTAACATGTTCATTAACATGTTTATAAACATTTCCCAAAGTTTTACATTTTTCTGAATTTATTTGTTATTTTTAAAGGCACTTTTAAAATCAGGTTTTCTGTGTGCATGTTTATGAGTCGACTCATGTATAGTAATGAGTCGACTCACAAACTGCTGCGTAGTTCCCTTTTCTTTCTGCTGAGTCGACTCATAAGTTCATGAGTCGACCCGACAGGTTGAGTCGACTCATGCCTGGCACAAGTCGACTCAAGAACTACGCTGGAATATGTGTTTTGTTTCTGCTGAGTCGACTCATAATTCATAGCAAGTCGACTCATACATAAGTCGACTTATATCATTTCCCAAGTCGACTCATAAGCTGTTTTTTGTATGTCATTTTGATCTGGCAAGTCGACTCATGTTTTATAACCAGTCGACTCATTCCCAAGTCGACTGCAAGTCGACTCATAAATCCGACCGTTGAACAGTAACGGCTATTTCCAGATTCTGTTTTTGTGTGGGTTTTTGGTCATTTCCTTGGGGTTTTGGCTGATGTCTTGGGTTGTTATAAATACCCCATTGCATTTACCTCTCCCACTCAATGGAGAGAAAGTTTTAAAACAAGTTTTAAAGGGTGTTTAAGTTTTGTTTAAAGTTGTTTAAGTGTGTTTATAAGCTTTTAAGCAATTGAGTGTTTTCGGTTTTGGAAATCAATTCCACAAGAGCTTGAGGAGATCATCTTCTACAGTTTGAGCATTCACTCTTCTCCCTCCATCTCTTGTTATCATATAGAGAAGTTTTTCTAAACTCAATCTAGCTATTTTATATGTTTGATCTTAATTTCCATATGCTAGTTTTATATTGAGTTTAGTTTTAGTATTGTTTTTTGAATCTCATTGTTACACATACCCACTTGAGCTTTTAGTATTTTCATACATAGTATTTTTGGGGTTGTGAGAGATTGTAACTTTGAGTTGTGCTACATTGAGTTCTCATCTATTGTAGAGAACGATTTATTTGTATCGAGCTTATTGTGAGATCACTTGTATTACACTAGTACACCGAGAGGAGTGTGTGGTGAGGACGGAGTCGATACCAAGAGGAGTGGCGTCGGTTGCCTAGTGAGAGGTGATAATTCCGAGCACTTGAGGGAGTCGATACGTGAGGACCAACACTTGAGGTGGTAGTTAGTGTAGTTACATTGTGAGATTGTAGACGTTGATCGGTGAGCGTTGAAACCGATATTGTGTGGTGTAAGCGTTTTCGGGTGATCGTTGAAAACCCGGTGTGATAGTGGATTTCTCCCCGGGAGTGGGGAGCGGAGACGTAGGACGGAAGGTCCGAACTCCGTGATCATTTGCTTGTGTTTGAGTTGCTTGGCGTTCATTTATACTTGTGCTCATTGCCTATATCGCCTATTGCATCTAGTTTATTTCATCCACTATATTATTCACCCTTGTATTATTTTTATATCCTTGCACATATATTATTCATATCTCTTGTGCTAGGATATATTTATTAATAAGTTTTTTAATTTGGCATAAATCGGATTAGATTAGCATAAACCCTATTCACCCCCCTCTAGGGTTCCTTCCTAGTGGCATTAGGGTACTTTCAACAAGTACCTCGTGCTTGGTATGATAGACTAAAGAACTTTCATTTGACTTCCGGATTTGAATTTGGAAAGGTTGACTCGACACTATTTATTAAGAAAATAAATAAAGATATATTGTTAATTCAAATTTATGTAGATGATATAATATTTGGTTCTACTAATGATGATCCTTGTCAAGAGTTTTCTAAGACTATGCTGAATGAATTTGAAATAAATCACATTGGGTGAACTCAACTTCATCCTTGGACTTCAAATCAAACAATTGAAGGAAGGAATTTTCATCAACCAAAGCAAATATGCTAAAGAATTACTCAAACGCTTTGGATTGGACAACACTACTAGCAAACCAACACTAATGAGTACAACTACATCACTTGAAAATGATAAAAATAATAAGAATGTTGATCAAAAGCTTTATCGAGGTATGATTGGATCACTTCTTTACATTACAGCTAGTAAACCCGATATTATGTTTAGTATTTGTTTATGTGTAAGATTTCAATCTAATCCTAAAGAGTCACACCTTAAAGCAGTAAAAAGAATTTTTATAATCTTAAAGATACTACAAATTTTGGTTTATTTTATCCAAAGAATAGCACATTTGATTTTATATCATATAGTGATGCTGATTCTACTAGATGCAAATCTAATAGAAAAAGTGCAAGTGGTATGTGTTATTTCTTAGGATATTCACTTGTATCTTGGTTTAGTAAAAAGTAAAATTCAGTATCATTATCAACAACTAAAGCAGAATATATTTCTATAAGTTTTGTATGTGCACAAGTTCTATGGATGAAACAAACATTATCTGATTATGGTATAGTTTGTCCCACATCCTCCATAATGTGTGATAATTCTAGTGCCATTAATTTATCTAAAAATCCTATTCAACTTTCACGTAACAAACATATTGATATTAGACATCATTTCTTATGTGATCATGTGCTTAAATGTGATATTTTAGTAGACTTTATATCTACTGATAAACAAATTACAGAGATACTAACAAAACCATTAAAAGAAGAAATTTATGTTAAATTAAGAAGGGAATTAGGTATATATACAATTGAAGGTTTAAATTAATTTTTAAAATTAATACATATGCATACACATCCTTAATAGTCGACTAATTAGGTTAGTAGTCGACTACATGCACAAGCATTGCATATATCACATTCTGTTATTTTCTTAGTAGTCGACTAATAGGAGGAGTAGTCGACTAATCTGAGTTCTACAAAAATTTACAGAACTCTGTCAACTGCAGAATAGTCGACTACATGACAGTATAGTCGACTACTTACACTAGCAGTTTACATATACACAATTTTAACTTATTGGATCCTTTACCCATCAAACCTAAAACCCAATACCCATTAAACTTAAGTTAATTGGATCTCAACTACTCAATTTTTACCAGATTAATCCAAGCCCTAAACCAACTTCTATTTAGATTAAATCATGCCCATTCATTTGAATCCATGTTTTTATCTTGGCCAATGATTTTTTACATAAGAAAACTACCCTAAATCAATAACTATCCACTCCCATTCTTCACTCCAAAAACCGACGGCTCCTTTCTCCCTCATCAGTTCATCCGTTCTCAAGGTTAGGACATCCTCTCTTTTTAGTTTTTTTATCAAAATTTTCATCAAATTCCTCGTGTTTCTTGAGTTTTTCAGTGTTAGTAGTCGACTACAACTTCAAATTCGCCGACTACTACCATCAACTAGGGTTTCAACAGTTTTGTAAGTTTCCTTCACTTGATCTTTTTTAAATTTCAAACTTAAAAATAATGTCTACATCAAAGAGGCCTAGGTCTGGTCATTCTAATGTTATGGAAGACTATTCAATATATCTAAAAGACCCTACTTTGCTTGCTTAATTTAAAGAATTTCAAACTTTCAAAGTACTACCCGGTCGATTTGTTAAATTTGATCGCTTTATCACTCACAATTTCAGTGATTATTTTAAAAATGTTAGACTGCTCTATTTATTTTCTTCCAAAAATAAAAACCCCATTATCCTCTTTTGGTCCAATTATTTTACATAAATATCACTAGATTTGAAACTGATATAGAATCCGACGTTCTAAACACTTTTGTTAAAGGAACTGAGATTAATTTAACTCCGAAGGAACTTGGAAAAATTTTTAATATCTCTTATCAAGGTGTTAGTCTTGGTAGTATCAAAATGACGGATAAAAATTTGCTTTCAAATCATATCTTCCTTCCTGAACATAGAAAACCACTGAATCACTCCAATAAACTCAGAGCTATCCCTAAGTTTATCGCCTGAATTCTTGTCTATAATTTGTTTCCAAAAACAGAGAGTTTTCATTTTATCTCACTTGACTTAGCTAAGGTCCTATATGCTATTATGGCTAATATACAAGTAAATTGGGCTGAGATTATTATGAAAATCTTTTAGTTCTACCTAAGAGATTCCTTCTGTTTGGTGTTTTTCTAACAAAAATCTTTATGGCATTTCATGTAGATCTCGAAACTAAAAAATTCTATGATCTGTTCCATCGAGTTATTTGATTCCAATGCCTTAACACGGATGAAATTAACTAACTTTGAACTTAACCAAGATGAGCCTCATCCTACCCAAGACATACCACAATCTTCTCATGAAGCAGGGCCCTCTTCAAGCTATATCCCACCACCTGTACAAACTGAACCTTCTTGCTTCTCCGATGCACAATATAACACATTATCTGCTCGTATACTTGAGTTAGAGATTGGACAACGAGCACTATATACTCTAAACTCATGCATTTTGAGAAATCAAGAAGAGATAAATGAGAAGTTGGATAACTTGAATCTGAAGCTCAGTGCATATTTCCAAGGACATCTACCTCCTCCAGGCCCGTCAAGTTAGAAGATCATACATGCATCATATAACACTTGGACTAGTTTTAGTTTGTGTACAAAAAACATTTAAGTCCTTAGTTTGTTTGTTTGTTTAATTATGTCAAAAAACATTGTGTTAGTTGTTTGGTTTGTTTAAGACTTATGTAATGTGTTGTAAGTTGTTACTATGATTTATGTTGCTACTAAGTTTGCTTAGTATGTCATGTTATCATGCTTAATATTATCATGATTAGTGTGTTAGAAAAATTTCCTATATATTGTGTTCATGAGCTACCTATTCTAAACAGATTGTGAAGATGGAAGTCATCAAACTTTTGGTCTTTATGGCAAGTCTTTGCCTACCCATTTGGATGGGTGAAGTAATGGACTATGGTCACAATCTGGATGATCTTTTTGAAGTATTAGCTCATGAAGAAGAAAGAATTGCATGTTTAGGATATATGTTCAATTCTTTTTGTTAATGACAAACAGGGAGAATGGTATAAATGTTATACTATTCTATGATATAGACTTGAATTGTAGACTCTAATATGCTTTTATGCAGGGGGAGTAAGTATATAATTATTATAAATGTTTATTTCTTTTGTTATATACTTACATGTGCAATAAATTATTTATCATCATCAAAAAGAGGGAGAATGTTGGATATCATGTCCCCAAGATATAGTTTTGATGATAACAATTCATTCACTATGTGAATTATTGTACACTAACATATCAATGCAGATATCAACTTCAAATAAGCTCAAGATATATGAACAAAAGTGCAAGATGAGCTCAAGGCAATATGATATAAAGAAGATGAAGTTCTTAAACATATACAATGTAAATTTTATATTTTCTTTACTCAGAATTATTGTGCAAGCCTTGTTCACTCATAACACATACACACACATAGTGTTTAGAATACACTAACATATGCTTAGTGTGTTGGTTAACAATAGAAATCTCCTATGTTAACCATTAGAGTTTATGGTAGAGAATGAGTCTCAAAATACTATATTCATATTATTTTTACCCCTTAGTACTCGACCAATAAGATTTTTAGTCGACTACATGCACACTAATCAAAATATTAAGTTTCTATCATTTGATAGTGTAGTCGATTATTGACAATAGTAGTCGACTACTCATGCCTTAGACATAATTTCAAGTTTCTGTTACATAATAGTGTAGTAGACTAATATATAGTGTAGTTGACTACTAAAGACTTAAACAAATTTTCAAGTTTCTGTAAAAATACAGTGTAGTTGACTAATGACTATATGTGGCCGGCTACTAAGGTTAATTCAATTTTTTAAGTTTCTGTCAAATTACAGTGTAGTCGACTACTAGACAGTATAGTCGACTACTAAGATTTGAATCTGAATTCTAGGCTTTCTATCTTTATAGAGTAGTCGACTAATGACCAGAGTAGTCGACTACTAAGAAAAAATTCTGACTTCAAAGAGTCTGTTTGAACTCAGTGTAGTCAACTATTAAGAGTTATAGTCGACTACAGAGACAGTTTTTCTAACATTTTAAGTTTGAATTTATTGACTGTTTATAGTCATTTTTGATCCGTTAATTAGTTTTAAAAACTTATCTTTTAAACGGCTATAAATAGGTATTAAGTTTAAAAATTTGTACCAATCATTCATATCCATAAGCTTTAACATTTGTACATTCTCAAGAGTTCTAAAATTTAGATTTTTACCTAAATGTTGAGAAAGTGAATTCTGAAATAGCCTTTGATCTTCATTCCATATACAAAATATTAAGGCAATTTCTAGAGATTAAAAATGTTCACAAAGCCACTCGTGCATATCACTACACATTCAAGGCTTTATAGGAATTGTGTTGTTGATTCAAGGAAAGTTCTCTCGGGTGTGAGAGTTATGATCACTTGGTGTAGAGATTGTGTGCAATTTGTATGATCTTGCAAATTAGTCAGATTTGCTTTTAATTTTGTAATAGTTTTTCAAAATTATAGTGGAACTCTCAAGCGGAATTTTCTTGGGGCTGGATGTACACCGGGGATGTAGAACCAGTATAAAAGCTTGTGTTTGTGATTAAAAATTTCTGTGATTATTGCTATCTTTCTTACAATTTATAATCTACTTTGCATAATTAAAAGGATCACTATTCTCACCCCCTCCCCTCTAGTGTTTTAGTGTGTATTAAATCAGATTCTACATATTATTCAGATGGTTGTCTCGTTTAGAAAAAAGAGGTAAGATTCATCTCGAAATCTCAAACGTCTTTCATGAAATTTGAAGCGCCACTCCCCTTTACTTTGTGCCACTTCGCTCAAAAATCGAAACGACATCATTACTCTTTGACAACTGACAGTGCTATCATGTCGTTTCAAACAGTGATGCTTCAACTACCCAATAAATGCTTCTGGCAACTCACTAAATGATATTTACTCGGCGAGCAATCGACCAGACCCTAGTCAACCCTTGGCAACCGACAGCTGACTTCAAGAGTATTTCTTAGGCACTTGCCTCTGGAAGCTCATATGCCGACCAGCCAAACAGTCGGCCAACTTGGTTCCATACTTGGACAAAAGACTAAAACATCAGATGACTACTCGAGTATAAGAAGTGTCTTCTCGACAAAAGACAAGTTCTATCGAGTCAGCAGTTAAAGTTTTCAAGTCTATGATGAAGCTAAGTCATTCAGAAACACATTGAGATTGTGTGACACAGAAAAACACCATTTCAAGTTTAAATTTGTTTCATTATTCATTGATAAAATATCTTTACAAGCTACAATGTATACAATACATACAACAAAAGCAGAAAGACGGGAAGTTCCTAAGAGGCTAAGAGAAGTCCATCCCCACTCCAGGAGTCAAAGGTAGAGAACTGCTAAGAGCAGTCCACAGAGGAGTTGAGCAGTATGCTCCTTCATCCAACTCCCCCTTCTCTTTAAGATCGAGCCCCCATCTAAGTGCTTCCACCTCCTTCAACTTGTCCAAGCAATTAACTACAAGAGGAGTATAGTGAAAGCGATCGAGCGGGTTCCTCATCTCGGCTGGGAGCTGCCCCGACAGGTAGTCATATCCGGTTTTGTAGGCTATCGCCACTTTAGTTTTCCCAGTTAGGCTCTGGCGATATCCCTTGATGATCCCCTAGCGATAATATTCGGACTTGAGGTGGGCAACCTCTTCTTAAAGCTTGGCAAGAGTCATGCTCTCCTCGCTCAGTTGAAGCTTTGCACGCACCGCCTCCTCCTTCTCCAGCTCAGCTAGCGTCATAGCATGATCCCTCTCTCAGAGAGCCTCCTCCATCCTTATGTCTTTCCTATGGCTCTCATCTAGCTCCCGCCTAAGCCCATCAACCTCGGGAGCACTTAGGGCTGGTGTCTTGGCAGTCTGCTTCGATTCGCCCCCTTGACCGGCACTCAGGGAAGTAACCTCCCCAAGGAGCTTGAGATATGCGGTCTAGACCCACTCTATACGACCATATAACTCATTTTCCACCAGAGCACCTTGAACAAAATAGCTACAAAGACCATGATGGAGACAATATCAAACACTCCTCGTCCTGAGGAAGCCAGAACAACTCGGCCGCCTTTGACTAAATTCGGTGAGAGCCCAAGACAGTCCCCCAAATGTCGAGGTGGTGCTCAGGCTTGAAGCAAAACTCTGGGTCAGGCTCCTATCCCTGTCGTGCACTAACCCCGGTGAGCCTGATGAGGTACTTCCTCATATTCTTATATTCTTCCTCTCTGATGTCTGCAACTTTGTGAGGGAAGGAGTATTCCAACCCAGCAAGAGGCACTATCTCCTCCTCCTTGATCGGATCCTTCCCCCGACGAGTTGACTCGTATCCATGGCCAGAAGATTCTCCCTCACATACAGAAGCTCTAGTCTCAGCTCCCTTTCCTTGAGGAGCCTTGACCAGTTCTCTTGTGAACGACTCGCCCTATGACACGTCCAGATGGAAGACGTCAGCCTCAACCATCTCAGCCGTTACTTGAGGTACATGTTCTACATCCCTCCTCCTCTATCTATGGATAAGGGTAGGAGCAAGCTCGTCCTTAGCTGTCTCAGTTTCTATTAGAGGAATGTCTTGGTGAAGATGCTTTATCGGCCTAGCATATGACTCCTCCTGGGGAGCAGCAAAGGAATAGTAGGCACCGACGTAGTCTCTGTTGTCCCTATAATGAGGGTTGAGGCTCTCTTAATATCTTGATCAGTGTCAGGCACGAGCGACATACTGGCGACCCGCATGACCAATCTGTTGAGTAGATCTTCGACTCGCCGAGAGCCAGCATACACTTTGATCTTGTCAAACGCATCCCTCTCGATGATAGACAGCTCACCCCTATAAGTGTATCCCTCCTTATCTCGGACCAATCAGAGTAGCCCAACTCCAGATCGTCCACGATGACCCAAACAAATTTCTCCTTCCAATCCTTATGCGAATCTAGAAGGCCGATGAAAAGCCTGAACTTCCACACCATCTAAAAATGGAAATAGGGCTCGTTCTGGTTCACCTTCACGACCACCAACCATCCCAAGACTAGCAATGAGGGTTTTATCTCCAGCCAATAGTAGATCACCATGAACCCGACCAGAATAGTGATGGCGTTCAAGTTCATCTGCGCCAATGATACCCCTACCGCCTCGAATACCTTCTTAAGAAAGGGGTGCAGGGGTAGTCTCAAGCCATACTCCATATGCCTCAGATAGAGTGGGCTTTGCTCCGTACCATTGTCATATATGGCCTCTGACCTCGTTGGAGCCAAAAGATCATATGCGTCAGGGACATCGAACCTCCTATGAATTGTCCTATTCTGTAGCAGAGTTAGCTTAGAGTGAATCCCCGCTAGGAGAGCTTAATGATCAACTGGGTCAGAAGCCATCGAAGACTGTAGAAAATATCACTGGAAGAGATGAACAGAGAAGAACTTGAATTCCCTAAAGGGGATTTCATAAGGCAATAACCACCACCCTTATGGCCATATTCCTATATATATAGATAACTAACTTTAAAGCTGTCGAAATTTGAACCATCAGATCCAGCTTTGCCCAATGGCCAGGATTCATTCTCAGAATTCAAAGCGACCTTAGAGGTTGAGGCGCCGCTCACTCACCTCGAATAGCCTGTAATCTGCCAAAAAAGTGGTGTGGTAGTAGTAAAAAGGATGTATGGTGATGTTAGCCATGTCACCTCTGAAGTGACTTTTCAGTTCTCATTCAAAGCACCCATGTTTGTCTAAAATAATTTTTATTGTATTTCACTCTGACCCGGCTAAAGCTGACTCCAAGCGAAAGGGGCCAACTATTATGATGTTCCCATTTCATCAAAATGCAATTCAATACCAAACACTAGACAGATGTATTTCCATATACAGTGCCCTAAACAACTTGGCGGCCTAGGCCCAGTGAGGATTCTAACTTAGCTGACTAGTTGAGTCGATATTCCTTCGTGTTGACTCGAAAAGTGGTGTTTGTCACCCTCTTTTGTCGAAAACGACACGCCACGAGTCCACTCGGCCATTTGTTAAATGCCTCGTGAGGACTACTCGATCGGCGTTACTTCTCGATGAAGCTAAATGACTATTTTTGCCTTGAGCTTCTCTATCTGGCAACATGTAACATCACATTTAATGCATGACAGGTGCATCATCCCTTTAGCCAAGATAGTCTTCATGACTCATTGGACCACGTAGGGCACCGCCATGCCATCACTCACTTCTCGTTTAATGCGAAGTGATCCTTCCCCTAATCACCAGTCGATACCTATAAAGCAAGTGCTAATGCAGCCGCTAGTCCACACTTCGCCACTGCCTCTTAGTGCTCAGCCGAAGTGACCAATCTACCCTTACAACTTTGGTATAAATAAAGGTACTATTTCAACTTAAAAGGGGAGACCCCTGATTCTAATTTTCTAGATTCTGATTCAATTCTCTAAAATTTCAAATCATACTGCACACACACAAGAATTCTCACAGCTTTTATTTTCCCTACTCAAGTTCATCAGCTAACTTCATTGTCGGAGGTATAACGGGAGAACCATGCCCCGTCCTCTCACGAATTTCTACACTTGCAGATTTTTCAAATACCCAACCCAAGAACCAGACATGAAGTCGGGGAAGAAAGTGACCTCTCATCAATCCTTAATAAACTCATCCAAACACGGATACATATTGACTGTGTTATCACTAGTACATAAACAAATACTAATTAGAGGACTTCTTTCAAATACAATGAAAGTCTATATAAGAGAGGAAGAAGTCATATTTTGGAGATGACTCATGCAATGAAAATTAAAAGATCAAA
This sequence comes from Asparagus kiusianus, assembly GCA_022839385.1. Lineage (NCBI taxonomy): Eukaryota > Viridiplantae > Streptophyta > Magnoliopsida > Asparagales > Asparagaceae > Asparagus > Asparagus kiusianus. Next base: position 363,391 of record BQKN01000366.1, on the reverse strand, counting down.
TACTAGGGTTTGAGAGAGTTTGAGTTTTGAGAATTTGATTCTCTGAGCCTTGTTCAACTTATTTTCATCACGCTCAACATCTAAAGATCGTTTTAACAAGGAGGAGTTCCCTTTGCATTCAACTTTAACAACGCTTCTTCACGGATCATTGACTACAGCGGTTGAATAACGATTTATTTTAAAAGGGCTGTAAGATCTTTTAAAATTTGTCCTTTAGTTGTTTTAGGGTTGGTACTGTATTTCAAACTTGCAACTTTGACGGTGTACTCAAGCCAGAGTAATTGAGAGTTGGTGTGCTCAAGCCAGGGTAATTAAGTGTGGCTAGCCAGGGCAAGGTTTCTTCTAGTCATTATGAGGAGTAGTGTATCTTGATTAGTTTCGGGTAGGATCTAGAGCCCTCTTTGTAATGCCTATTGAATTGAGTTGTGATTTAGAGATAACTACGGTCATAGTGAAGAAATCCTTTCGTAAGAAGAAGAGTGGACGTAGGATTTTAATCCGATCCAATATAAAAATCTCGCGTGTTCCTATGTTGGTTGCTCTTAGTTTTTTCCACTGCATATTCTTTGTTTATCTAAAAATTTTGTAGATAACCTATTCACCCCCCAGGAGTGTAAGACATTTCCAACAAATGGTATTAGAGCCTCATTATCATCTTTAGGTATTATAACCTATGGTAGAGATGTCAAGGCTGACCACTACTTTAGCTTTTCCTAAAGGACACACTAGTTTAAATGTTTGGAAGAGTGTAGAACATGGGTATAAGGAACCTACTGCTAAGGTAGATAGTATTACAATTGTTGCAATCAAGGATAAGTGGACTCCATAGCACAAACAGACTTACTCTTATAATTTAGAAGCAATGAATGCCTTATATTTCTCTCTTACTGGTAAAGAATGTAACTATGTTTCTAATTGTTCTATTGTCCAGGATATTTAGAAAATGTTTGAAATTGCACATGAAGAAACTTTGCAGGTTAAAGAGGCTAAGCTTACTATGCTGGTTAGTAAGTGTGAGAACTTCAAGATGAAGGCCTCAGAGAGCATACAGGAGATGTTCACAAGATTCACCAATGTCATGAACAAGTTAAAAACGATACGAAAGGAGTATGATAATAAGGAGTTATGTAAAAAATATATAATGTTCTTTATTTCGTGATTAGGAACCAAAGGTAATAGTTATTAAAAACTTTAGAATTTTTCTAATCTATCTTTTGATGATCTTATAGGTAATCTTATCGTATATGAAGTTAGATTGAAAGAGTGACAAGATGTATCAGAATAAGATTTAAAGAAGAGTTATTAGCCTTAGAACAAAAAGGAGAAATCTCGATCAAAGAAGAAGAAGGAATCAAACTCGAGTTCTAAAGATAAGGATGATAAAATCGTAAAAAGGCTACAAATCTTTCCTTATGTCAAAGAATGGTTAAAAAACTTGTAAGACAAATGGAATTATTATAAAAATCAAGGTAAATAATTATAATTTGAGTGATTCAGATACTAGTTTAATTTTTTTTCGTTGTAAGAAGCCATGTCACCTGAAGAAAAGTTGCCCACTAAACAAAAAGGACTATAAAGGGAAAGAGAAATTATTTTTAAAAGCTTCTTGGGATAACACGGAGAGTAGCTCGAACGATGATGACAAGAGAGAACACATATGCCTTATGGGAAGAAAATCCTCATTTTCGGATTCAGATCAAGGTATTTTCAGTGGCTTTGATAGTAAAAATTTAATCGAAGAGGTATATCCTTCATATGATGATTTATATTCTAAATATAAGGAGATGTTGGCTCACTTTGAGAAAATTATTGAAAAGTATGAAGCAACTATTAGGTCTCTTGTTTATGAGTCTACCATCTAATCTAGTTTTAATGATTAAGAAACAGTTCCTAACATTGTTTTTTGTCGATTATTCATATTTGCTTGTTAGGTATTCTACTCAAAGATCCTAGTTGGAGGTTGGTTGGATTTACGTGTTTACGATGATAGTCAAAGGAGGTTTGTGGAAAACGAAATGAAGTCATCGTAATTCAAGTCAATATTCATCATCGCTTTATTCGCAACCAAGACGAGCAAATTGAAGATCATTTGCTTATGTATTGTAGTTTAGGCTTTACTTTATATGTTATGCCTAAATCTTAAACTACACACATACACGTTTTTATTTTATAGCCTTCAAGTTTATTCGTATAAATATGAAACTAACAGTTATATATATACATACATACTAGTTTCATATTTATCATCTTTATTTGGGAAAATAATGTGTTTACAGACTAAAAACTTGATTATACTATTTTATATCCTTTCTAAAAGTCATTAATCCATTTTGCAGAATCTCAAGAATACGCAAGGTTGTTTGAGAAAATTTTATCAAAAATCAAGTGTTTTGAGATTTCGTATTTTGACCGATTTTGTAAAATGATGAGTTTTCATAAACAGGAAATGATATTTCAAAAATTTCTTTTCTAACATATTTATATTCATGCATATAAACATTTCCTCAAGTTTCATATTTTTTAGAATTTATTTTCTATTTTTAAACACACTTTGAAAATTGAATTTACTATTCAAAATGTGATGTGCACGTTTTTCTGTCGACTTACATTGTTCGTCAATCAACTGATAAACTACTCTACAATCATTAGTATTTGTTCTACTTAGTCGACTGATCTTTATCAGTCAACTGAACAGCTAATCAGTTGACCAATGATGTTCATCAGTCGATAGTGTTCTGGATTTTGCCAACGGCCAGATCATCGGTCAACCGACATCCTCATCGGTCGACCGATAACACTGTAGTGACTATTTTCTAGATTTCCTGATTTTTAGGGATTTTGTTGATTTTGAGAGTTTTTCTTTGGTTTTGGGGTTTTGTTTTAAGAACCTATATATAGCCCTTAGTCTTCAATACTTTTAACTGACTAAGAAAAGTTTAAAACAAAGTTTTACAAGTTTGTTTAAGTGTTTTAAAGAAAATTTTAGTGTATTGTTTATATGAAGACAGTTTCACAAGAGGAGGAGATCATTTTGATTTTGAGCATCAAATTTTTACATCTCTATCTTTCTTGTTTTTAGAGAAGTTTATCTAAACTCAATTTCTAGCAAATTTATATTTTGATTATCATATTTATACGCTAGATATTAATTGAGTTTGATGCTATTTCACTCATTGATTACACGCACCCTCTTGAGCTTTTAATATTTTACATATTGTATATTTAGGTTGTGACTGGGTCAATGAGAGTGAGCTTACACTTAGTTATCATCCTTGTTTAGAGAACAAAGCCTCTTATTTGTGCTTATCATTAAGAGAACGCGTTGTAATACACAAGGAGGAGTGGTTGGGAGAGACGGGGTCAATTCTAAAATGAGTGGATTTGTTGTAAAAGCCTAGGGAGATGTAGTAATTCTAAGCACTTGAGGAAGGTGACACGGGCTAGGCCAACACTTAGAGGAATGTATTGTGTATTGATAATTGTGTGAGTTGTAAAAGTTTTCGGTGAGCTAGAAAATCGATTGTGCATTTGATTTCGTGATTAGTGAAGAATCTCCTCGAGGGTGAGGAGAGGAGACTTAGGTCGTGGGTTGACCGAACACCATGATCAATTTCTTGTGTTTTTGTTTGGCATTAGCGTATATTCTCTTCTATGTTGTGCTCATTGTTTATATTGCCTATTGACATATTATTCATCCTTGCATATAATCCTTTTGAAAATCATTCTTACTAGGATAATTAGTTAATAAGTTTTAATTTAGCATCGCATTCGGACTAGATTAGGAAATACCCTATTCACTCCCCTCTAGGGTAATTTTATTTGGCATCAGAGCACTTTTAGCAACAAAAAGGTTGAATACAAACTTGAATAAAGAAAATAAGCGTTTGTCTAAGAAAGTGAAATTTTCTTCCTTAAATTTGAATTCAGATAATTCATCTCATTATATCACCTCTCTCATCTGCACATAATGTTCAGAGCTATCAAGTCAAATTTCTTGTTTATCTAAGCAACTTGAAAATAATCAATGTGAAAAAAAATTATTTGCTAAAATAAATGAGTTATATTGTGATTTGTCATCTAAACAAGTTATGTTTGAAACTTGATGCACGACAGTTATTTCTAAATATGATCAACTAAAGTCCAAAATTAGTGATTTAGAAAAGGCCGTGAAGAATTTTTTTTTATTAGGCTCGAAAGCTCTTAACATGATTCTTCCTAATCAACAATTTATAAAATCTAAAACTGGACTTGGTTATTTATATTCTGGAATATATAAAAAGTTTCAACCTTCTTTTATAAAGGGTAATTATATTGGTTGTTTTGATCCTATTCCCAATAGAGTTTATCATTCTATATGCTCATTATGTAGAAAACTCGGACATGTTTTAATGAGTTATCATATGAGATATAGAATTAAAATAGTCAAACAGATATAGATACTGAAATGCCTTATTGCCAACCAACGTGGACCTATGTGAATACGAAGGTCACACTTGTCTTCCATTCTGTAGGTTTGTAGGTCAATCGAGGATTGAGGCAATACATAGTGATTGCTTGCAAGTTCAGATTATCAAAATGCAAACCTAGGTCTGCTGGATATGAGAAGATACGTATTTGATATATATCTTATATTGCCTTCTCATAGGGTTAAGCTTTTGTATATTCTATAACCCTTACTTGTGACATGTATATTCAGATGCATGATGAGATACACTGGCATGTACCAACTTTTATACTCACTTGATATTTGTTTAGTTAGTACTCAGATGTATAATCATTTGTTCTGTTGTATGTATATAGATAGATTTGATAGGTTTCTTGTTTTTTGGTATTTATTTTATTTTTCTTGGTTTTTGGTCCTCATGTATTGAAAAACAAAATAAAATTTTCTTTCTTTCTTTTTATTTTTCTTATAGAAAAGAGAGTACAAAATAAAAATATTTTTATTGCTTTAGTTTTCTTCTAAAAAATCAAAAATAAAATAAAATTTTCTCTTTCTTTCTTCTTCTTTTCTTATAAAAATTAAAAACAAAACAATTTTTTTTCTTTAATTTAATTTTTTTAAAAAAATAAAATAAAAATTAGAACATGTTTTTGTATATGCTTTTACATGAAATATTCAAATAAGGTTATCTATCGGTATATAGGCATGAGTTTTATTATATTGGTTCACATATATTTTTCACACTCTATCTATATTATATGTGCACACAAAGTTTTACATATTTGATTGAAAAACATGTTGGTTTATGGCATTCTTCATTACTTTTCACATCTTAGTATAATCTTATCATGTTTAATTTTGTAAAAGCAAGAATAAAGATTTTAATATGATGATCATAAAGGATTTTGGATATATAAAATAGGTTTATAGCTTAATTTTTATACTTGAATACAGAACCAATGTTAATTTTCATGTACAGAAGTACATATATTCTATAAAACAACAAGTAAAAAAAGTGTATTCATGAAAAAATGGTCAAACACCCAAACTTTATAAAACCACAGTAAATTTTACTCGTGAATTAACTATGCAATATCTCAAGGGTATCCATCCTATATCAAATATTTTATATATTTAGAGATAATGTACATCACCTTCCAAACACTATCGTTCTTCCTCTTAAAATTCATATCTGGTTTGAGTTGATAGATTAAGATTTTGAACATTTTCTAAAGGTTGACATAATTCAAGTTGTGTAAGAAAAGGAAGCTCAAGGTAGAAGATATATTTGAATTTGTTTTATAATCTAATGTAATCACTTTTATTGTTGTTTTTATAGATTATTCATTGATGTATTCATAGTTTGAATGTGAATTTTAATATGACTTGTTATCATATTTCATGTGTTTTGAAGTTCTATATGTATTTCTCGTGCTATTTTCTATAATTGTTTTGTGAATATGTGTAAATTTCTCTTCCTTACACCTTTGGATAATCTTTGTTTAGATTTTTAGGTATAGTGTATATCATAGGTGTGTGTTTCTTTTGATAAAACCAAAAAGGAGAAGAAAAATGAGAACTTTGAAAACTATTTGAAAACTTTCTGAGTTTGATTGTGGTTTTACAAGTTTTCATGTTTAGTTTACATTGACAAGTCTTTCAACCTTGCCTGGTTTTAGTGGGAGTTTTCATGTTTTGGTTTTGAAAAAGGATTTTATGGATTACCTTTTTTTCATGTATGCATATTTGTAGGGGGAGCTTACATTGCATATCATACATGTCGTATATTTATCTTGAATTGCCCATATATGACACCATGTGTTTTTACTTTTCAGATTTCAAATTTCAAGTTTTGTTATTATTAAAAGGAGGAGATTGTTAGAACTTTGTTTGAAGAACACTGTTCATGAAATATATTTTGTTTCATTAATAACGAACTCTCATTTGGTACTAATAGGTTTGTGAGATCATATATTTTAGGAATAAATAGGCAAAAAAATATTTTGGCTCAAAATGATGCAAAAATCAATACGAATAATTAATTTTAGCTATTAAACTTTGATAGTCACAAGGCAACCATCGATGGTCCATAATATTGGCCTTCTTGTTTTGATGATGTTTAACAAACAATTTACCACTAATGTTGTTTATCTAGTATTTATGCTTTCTTATTTATTATAGACAAACAACGTTGTTGGAGGTTGGATGGAATATGCGCTACAACGATGATATCCAATGGAGGTTGGCGGAATAGTGGAGTGAAGCCTTGTAATTCAAAGTTAGAGATCAAGTTCAAGCTTCATCCGCATAGTGTACCAAGTTAAGTATATTGAAGATCTCATAGCTTGGGTACATTAGTTTAGGTTTATATTATGTGTGTTAATTCTATAAGCTCAAACATACACACACGTACATATATATATTTGTAATTTCCTCAAATATAGGTGTTTTTATGCAAAATATGTTTTAATATGTTTTGG
>BQKN01000366.1:324064-342683 GCA_022839385.1 Asparagus kiusianus | reverse complement strand
GTTAGACTCTCTTAACCCTTCTTTTTAATCCCTTGCTGAGCGGAGCATATAAGACTTTACCCCTAAGGAACCCCCCTTTATCATCAGCCCATGAGCGTATTCCCCTTTTTTTTTCATTTTCACTTTATATGTTTTGGTTTTTGTCCCATATTAGTTGATAAAATCTTTCACATTTTGAGTTAGTCCCTAAAATCATGGAAATTGTTAATGAGTTACTCAATTCTAAAGTTATTCTTCAATTAGTCCCTCAAATCTCAATTTAAATTACTCCCTCCAATCAATAGTAGAAGTAGGGATTAAAGGGAAACTTTTGAGAATTTGGAAATTGACTAGAAATTTCAATGATTTTAAGTGATAAATTTCTCTCTGCTTGTTACTGTCACTCTAGGTTTGAAAAACGAATTTCAAACTAACCTAAGATTTGTGGAACCTAATAGCAATTTCAATGATTTGATGGGTTAATTTCAAAATAATTAATTTATGAATTCAGGGATCTAATAGTAATTTTCATGATTTGAGGGACTAATTGAAAATATGAAAGATGTAAGGGATTGATCGCCAAAAACCCCTATATTTTTAGGATGTTGATGACACATGACGAGTCAGCCATTCTACACGCGGAGGAGAAGGTGCTCGACTTTTTTATTTTTCTTCCGTCTATTTTAATAGATTTGTATAGTGAACGTCGAACTCATTCCCCTCAAGAAATCTCCACTTTCACGCATGCTGCTATGATCTTAGACTCTTGTTACATATGAATATATTCCTCTAAATAATTATCATTGGATTACTCCGCCGTTAATGTTGAATACATATAGTCATAACCATATAATATAATAAACTGTGTCTCGCATCGTGTATAGATCTTTTCCCCCTTCATTTTGACAATGGAAAAAAAGCTCGGTCTAGCATCCTACCAATCAGCGAGATCGGAGATGTGTCCAGATTGTTGGATGTATAATGTATTAAATAATCTAGGGTCGATATTCACGATGATTAAATTTAGAAAGAGGTTAGTCACTCTGGTATTGAATCAGGGAGATTAAGATTGTAAGATATTCTGAATATTAGTATAGAATTTCCACATCAATTTGGCGGACACTAAAAAGATAGAGTTCTGAGTTGTCTCTAACCTAAATTCACATCATGATGATTTTTCATTTAAGGCACAAAAATGGACTTCAACGATATGATAGTAGAGCAATCCAATTTTAAATTCCACCATATACATATTCAAAGTGGTTTTAATACTGTTGTGCCAGTCAAGATTTCAACGCTAGAAAGATGGCCATTGAGAATTTTATAAGTGAGTTTGTTGTCAGATTGAAAGAAACACAAAAGAGTAGTAGACTCAAATAAAACGTTGGGAAAAATAGAAAGGAGAAGCAAACCATAAATTATCAAAAAAAATTCATATGTAAAATTTACAAAGAGGGTTAAGACAAGCCTTTTGTAGGGATTAAAATGAGTTAATTCTTTAAACTAGGGGTTTACTAATCCGCTTCTTTTAGCGGGTTATGTATATTAGTAAAGAATATTCATAATTCTTTTATTCCCAGACACATAAGAAAAGTACGAGGATTTAAACAAATCTTAACTAACAGGCTAACTACTTTGCTTCTTCCAGTTAGTAAATGGGTAACTAAATTAATCATTCTTCTTATTCTCTCTTTCTTACATTGTGCCATAGCGAGTTTAATTTTAAGGGTCAATTTGGTCGTCAATTGCTGAGTTATAGAAGAAATATCCTACGAATAATGACTATGTCTCAAGCCATGGTTGCTTTTCGAGAGAAGAAAAATAATAGAATGTTGAAAGTCATGTTGCCTTACCAATGATTGTTGGTTTAGACCAAAATCAAGTTAAGCCACCAATGAAGATGGTGTACAAGAAAAGTTGCAAGAGAGACCAAGGCTTGGTCAGCATACAAGCTAGCCCTCTCAATTAACTGCAGCATTGGTTCCCAAGGTAGATTGCTTAATAATTCAGGGAATTGGCATCCCCTAATTAGAAGGGGTATTTCCCCTAATGAAAGGGTAGACATTCTCCATCTTCACTCTTTCTTAGAGCATATTAATCCAAGCGGCCATCTGAGTTGGATGAATTACGGTGGCCTCTTCATTCATCGGGTACTTTCACTGTAAAATCTTTTTACTCCTTTGTTACATCAGGGAGTATAAAATCCCAGTTCTTCAACACGATTTGGAAATCCAACATTCCCTTAAAGGTAAAAGTCCATCTCTGGATTATATCCAAAAAGAAGCTGAACACAAGGGATAATTTGATCAAAAAAAGATGGAACGGTGACCCTAGTTGCCCATTTTGTCATCGGGAAACAGAAACTCATGATCACTTATTTATCCATTGCTCCTTTGCTCGTGTTGTATGGAACTCCCTTCTCCCCCTCTCTTCATCTAACATCTGGCCTACGACCACGGAAGAGTTGTTTCTTCTTCATAAAGTTCCAAATTTTTGCTCAGATACAAAAGCTATATGGAAGATATTGTTGCCATGTGTTTGTTGGTGGATTTGGTTCAGTAGAAATTCTCTAATTTTCAAGGATATGCAGCCTATCCCGCTTCTCAATGCTTCTAATATTGCGAGATTTTCTATATTACCTTTTGATGCAGGGGACAATTTCTCAAGCATCTAAGCACTTGCGACTCTCTTCTCTGCGGGAAGTAGTAACATTATGTGAAGATGCTCCTTTTTGGCTGAGTTGCTAGCTGCGTCTAGCATAGTAACAGTTTCAGTAGTAGTCTTTAACCTGATACAGTCCTCTCCTTGTACTGTTATATTACCTTTTGGTTTTTTCTCTAGCAGTAGGAATGTAGTAGGTCTAGTGTAGTAGGTGATGACAATGGTCCGCTCCTTACTCACTATTCCCACTGCGTTTTCTCCATCTAGAGCTGATGTATATTCGTCTTCGGAACTTTTTCTATATATTTAAATGAACAGGGCACCTCACCTTGTTCCTCAGGTTCAAAAAAAAAAAAAATTATTAGTAGTCATGTTCACACTCTATGGTTATTGATTTTTAACAAATCAATAGAAGGCACATGGTTACTTTCGATAATTGAGTTATACTCACAAGCCAAGGGGTAAAAATGTTAGAAATTTTTATTACTGAGTATAGTTCCAGATCTAAAGAATTAGAAAACAGTAAAGAGAATAAATAGAAAACTGGCGTCCTTGCCTAATAGTTTCACGCTTTTGGATGAAATTTGTTCTCAAACCCTATTATTTAAGACTCCATTAACATCAAGTTTGCTTGTGATTTTTCTCTCCAACTTTCCAACTGTGATGATATGTTCAAAATATAAAAATCTAAACCTTAATTTTTGTACCATTATTCAGGAGCATTGACATAATTGAAGGAACCGTGAACAATGTTGGCAATACGGGATGTGGTTTTCATGTAGGTTCATTAATAAGAGAATTTTACGTTAGCATTATTTTTTGCCATTAAGAAATTACAATCAATTATATTTCTTAAAAGAACCGAAGCAGAGCTCAGAACTTACTTGACACATCAACCTCATACAGACTGGATTTCTTTCTTTTTTTCGTCACCCCAACCCTCCCAAAAAAAAAAAAAAGAAGACACCTCCGCCCTTTCTTTTCGGATTCACGTCATTATCTAAGTTCGTAAATGTTTAGTTGCAACCCTATCGAGGGAAACCTCGTGTTTAAAAAAGAAACACTTTCATGACTTCAATTCTCATCAATGCACCCCAAACAAAACAACCGAGACCATAAAGTAGTTGAGCAAAAGAAAACCCTTTAAGAAGTTCGGTTGATGCCGCACGATTATTTCAACTTCAGAATTCAGTACTCAAGTAAAGCAGAATCATGTGTTACAGGGAAAAGATTTGAGAAAATTACCTAAACAAGTAAAATCAGATTTGTTCATTTCAAGTAAATGAAACATTCGTGAGAAGGCAGTATGGAACTAAAAACTAATTCGTTACAAAAGATAATGCCGTCTTATCAAATTTTTACACATTAGCATTCCTTTGCTAATAATGCCCTCCGCCCCCGGGGGGAAAAAGACAGCCTAATAATAATTTCAATCCAATTAATAACTCTAATTAAGAAATGTGATTAGGACTACCAAGAACCGTCATCCACCCTTCTCAAAGCTCTGGCTGTGTCCCGCAGCGGCCGCAGCAGCAGCGGCCGCAGCTGCGGCCATTTCAACCGACATAGTCCCTTCTCTCTTGCTCCCACTTCTCCTAATCAACCCATACAATTTCTTGAATTCTCTAACAGTAACATCTTTTCCAAACCCCAATCCCCCTCCGACCCCACACCCTTCTCCTAATTCCTCTGCCCGCCGCCCATTCACCGACCCGCTCTCACTCATCGCCCTCCTCCCTCCTCCTCCTCCTCCTCCATTAGACTCCTGCAACGCGCTAATCACCGTCTTCAGCGCTCTGCTTGGCGATCCCCTGTTTGCTATCATAATCTCCCCGACCTCTGCGGGGCTCAATTTCGCTCCGAACTGAAACTCCTCCTCCACCTGCGGATACAGCTTGTGATCTTTCAGTCCCAAATAGCTGCTCGCGAGACTCTTGAACGCCAAGAAATCGCAAAGGGGGAAGTGTATGTGAACGTCAAGCCTCCCTGGACGTAGCAATGCTTGGTCGATCGCCTCCTTAGGTCCGCTCATCGTGAACACCATCACCGTCTCCTCGCCACAGCAGGAGAATACTCCATCCATGAAATTCATCATGGAACTCACCTCCCCCTTGTTTTCCCTGCTCAAGTAACGATCCAGGTCTTCCACCAAAATCAATGATTTTGGGCTTGTTTGAAGGAGGAGGGACTTGAGATCGGTTTTCTCCGAAATTCTGGAGAGGTCGAGGTCGTAGATGTCGTAGGAGAGGAATTTAGCCATGGCGGCTACGAAAGTGGACTTTCCAGTGCCCGGCGGGCCGTAGAGGAGGTAACTCCGCTTCCATACCCGGCCCAGCCTGGCGTAGTAATTCCGGCCCTTCACGAACGATTCGAGGTCGGACCTGACCTTGGCTTTCAGCTCCGGGTCCATGGCAACCGTGTCGAGCGTTGACGGATGCGTGAACGGAACCGACCTCCAGCAATTCGCCGGCGAGTGGTTCGTGAAGAGCTTCACCTCCTTCCTCCGCACCTCGATCTCGTTGGCAACGGACTCGACGTGCTGGAGGTAGGGGCGGAGCACGCGGTGGCGGTCCTGGCGGCGGACGCGGAGATGGAGGCAGCCAGCGTGGTGGGTCCACTGAATTCGAGCGCCGTGGAATAAATCGCCAACGGGCTGACCTGGGCTAGGCTGAAAGTGAAAATCGTTGGGCTTTCTGCCTGTGGAGAATATACGAGCTTCATCCGAGTCCTCGACGGAGGCGAGAGCTGCGACGTAGGCAGCAGCCGTGCGGTAGAGAGGATTGAGCTGATCGGTGTCCGCGTGTTGGGGGATTTTATAGATCTGATAAGCCTGAGCCTTGTCGTCGAGGAGACGCCACAGGCGACTGAAGAGAAAAAAGAGGGATTTAAAGGATAGGACGGCCCGCAGGAGCAGCAGACCGCAGACAGCGGCCGCTGCGGCGGACGGGATGGTGATCATTTGGTGAGATAGCCGATGCGAGACTAAAATTGGGGGAAATTTATCGGGGATTGCTGATTGGGGATGGGTTTGGGTCTGCCGGCCTTGTTGTGCAAGTCAAAGAGGGAGAAGGAGCACCGCGTCGTATGATATCGAGCTGTTCAAAATTCTTTTGATTAGTATGCATACAAGTGTTTACGGATGTCAATTAGTACTTAATTGCGTGCGTCACGGCACCAAATCTTTTTGGAGCCGAATTTGCCGCTAAAGGCACGGAAAAATGACAAGTATATATTTTATAATAAGAATAAAGTTGAGGGTATATGAGACTGTCTTATAATCGGAAGGAATACGGGAAATCATTACAATTGAAAGTTATAGTTGGTTGTTGTCGGTGGCGGCCAAGCTTCTAGTTACATCCCGTGGTCGTAACTAAAACGGTCAAAAAGAGACAATCAGCCGTTCTAGAGCTGATAGGTTCATAACTTCATATGAAGGGAGTCATAGTTACCATAGAAAAATTATGGAGGACCTAGAAATTCAATACTTGTCATCCTACATTTTCTTTTGTGGCATACAACCGTATAAAGTGTAAAGAATATTTTCCTCCTTCGGCATGTAGAAAGATGGGTATAATAAATCTTAAAAAAGTATAAGAAACATCACATCTATGGCCTATGGGCAAAAGATGTTCCTCCCAATTCATCAACTTAAATTAGTGAAATGCAGTTAATAACTTTTAATAAGTGAGGGTCAATTCATGAATGTAATAATTTAGGGCATGTTGCTCAAATACTTTATGGGTTTTATCCTAAAAGTAAAGGACTTTATTTTGCTCATATTTATTTTTTATTGGTTGATCCAAATTTCAATACCCCTTATTGTTCAAAATGGATTAAGAGTTGACAAAGAAATGATGCTAACAACATATTAAAGAAAATAGCTAATAACTGGAGAAAAGAATATTTTAGATTTTCCATAGAAAAATATATCTTAGATGTCAATCATTTAAGAGAAATATAGTATATAACTCATGAAGATCCTGTTTATAATTAGTTATTATGCATATTTCAATAATTTGAACTTAGGAAATTGATTCACATTCTATTCACATTGTGGAAAAAGGAAATACATCGTTAAACTTCTAGACTCATTATCCTTACGAACTTAGCATTTCCATCTCCATGCATCTCTCTGTTTTATGATTTAATTACAATACCCATTGTTTCATACTGAAAAAAGTAAAGAATTCCATCGTGTTGTGCATACAACCCAGATTTGACATTTAGGTTAGCCAGACCACTTCATGGTAGAATGTTGACTTGATCAACCAGAAAGCACTTTAAGTCACTACAGTGGGACATCCGCACTCAGCCTATAGCTCGGTCACTGTCCCTAGGCCTAACCTAAAAGCCCAAAATATAGATATACGTCTTTGATACCCTGTCTCAACAAGTCGGTTATCATACCTTATCTCAATCCGGCTCATTCCTTTTGGTGGTCTGCCCTAATTAGAGATAATTCATTCGAATGAGGTACATGCCATGTTATGAGATATCAACCGAGTGAGTATTCAATCTCTCTAATTGCCGATTTTTCATAACTACCTAATCTACACATATATCATCGTACCATCCTACGTGAATGAGGTACTACCATGTGGACACATTTGCCACCATAGTAAATACCTTGCAAACCAAGTATATACTATAACAACCTCAGTTGTTAGGACAATGACATGTGCAGAGGCTAATCCACCCTAAGCAATCAGTAAAAATACCACTCTTATCTAAGGTAAGATAAGATCAGATATAGACCTAGGCTCGTCACCCCCGCCTTAGATTAATGATCACTTCCTCTAAAAACCTAGCCTAAATACCTTTTCTTTTGATCTCATTCTGTAAAAGTCTAACTTAGCCATCATAGGGATATTGGTGGACATCCCACCATTGTCAATCTGATATTTTTTCTGTGTATCATAGGCCCGCTCAGTAATCTCAGGCAGATTTCAACACCAAAACCCTCTCTAGTCACCTAAGTTGATCAAGGGATCCTCTTCAACGAGTCCAATCGTATGGGCTCAATCTAGTAAGATTTAGCATTATTAGTTTGTGCCCATTGTCAGGCTCACTCCGATCAGCTTCAAACAATGACTAGTGGAGCCGAGTAGAACTGTCAAGGTTCCAATTCGGAAGAAGCCCTAACCCAAGAATAGTTGAATCAAGTAACATGACATGTAGGAAAAACCAAAGCCCGAGAAAACCTAAGAAGCAAGCATACCAAAGTACAGCTTATCTAAATATTCAAGATGGACGATCCTTTAGGCTGATGTGTCATCCAATGAATAAGGAAGAGGCACCAGAGTTGTCATCAAAACCTCGAAGGGTAAGTGTTTGAATATGTGATGACCTTCCTGTCCAAATCATTGAATAACGAGGCAGACTACGAGGGACTAATAAGGGGGCTCAAGCTAGTGGTAGAATTGAGAATTAAGTGATTACTTGTTGTGTTAGACTCCCAGGTAGTTCTGAGCCTAATACAAGGGGCCAATGAGCCTCGGATGATCAAATAGTTAGAAAAGTTGTGGGGGCTCTTGGGAGAAACTCCCCTCCTAGAGTTCGACACGGTAACAAGAACTCAAAATGCAAGAGCATATGTCATTTCAGAGCTAGGCTTTTCTTCTTTAAAAGTCATACAAGGGTCAGTTTATGTGGAGATCTTAAAGCAATTCAACATTGACTCTAAGAAGAGAAGGCCTATCATGCAAACTGACAAAGCTCCAAGATGGATGGACCAGCTTGCAGAGATTCGTGAGGACTGCCATAGGGTTGCGAATGGATCCATCTGGTTGTTTCTTTAAATGTAATTTTGACCTTATATCCATATCTTCCAAATTGAGGCGAGCTTTATTCGTGTCCTTGTTCTTCCCGTCTATACCCAACATTGTCCCAATGATTGCCTCATATTGAAAGTACCCCAATACCACTAGGAAGGAACCCTGAAGGGGAGTGAATAGGGTTTATGCTAATCTAATCCGATTTATGCCAATTTAAAACTTATTAACAAATTATCCTAGCAAGTGAGATATAGACAAGATATATGCAAGGATAATATACTAAGGGCAATATGAAAATAAACAAGATAGTGGGAATATAAACTATAAGCAAAAGACAAATGCGATATAAGATATGAACATAAAAATAAGTGTGCCAATGCAATCACAAACAAATGATATGATCACAGAGTTCGGTCTCGACGACCTACATCTCCGCTCCTCACCTCGAGGAGATCTTCACTATAACAACCGGGTTCTCTATGCTCACCCGAATAATGTTTATACCTCACACTCTATTTTCTAGTTTACCAAAAACTTTACAATCTCACACTCTTGCAATCACACTTACTATCACCTCAAGTGTTGGTCTCTAGCCCATATCTCCCTCAAGTGTTAGGAATTACAACCTCTCTTTAGGCATTACCACCTACCCCACTCCTCTTGGGATGACCCCGTCTCTCACCATACACTCCTCTCGGTGTAACACATAGTGATAGTCATAAATATGCTCATGTGTATAAGTGTGAATTTTGTGGTCGTTTTGGTCATTTGACCAAGTTTTATTTTGATTTGAGAAGAACTTCTCGTTTGCAAAACAATTTTAAAGATAAACTTATTTTTGCAAATGAGTCATGTGCATAACATTTTGGTCAACGCAAACCTTTTCAATCCTTACATTGCACAAATTGCAATTGTTTGGGTTATGTTTATAATTTTTGTTTTGACCATATCCGTACACAAAATACGCCCAAATGAGTTCATAACCCTAGGGCATTGAATTTAAATGATGGGGGTCATGTCCTAAAATCTTTCGGCACCAAGAATGCTTGGGTGCAAAAAAAGTAATTTTCTTTAATTTTGTTGTTTTATGAATTTTTGTTTATAGGATGTATTTAAATTGATATTTTTTACAATTATATTTTCATAAGAAAATTTTATTTTTGTGATATTTTTTTTGCTTGAGATATGATTAATCATTGATTTTATGAGTATATATAATTTTATATATATTTATAGATATTTCAAAATCTCAAAAATCAAGTTATACATGTGAAAATAGTTTTTCAGCATATCAGTCGATATATCAGTCGACTGATGCCATCAGTCGACTGATATGTCGACTGACGGGCTCGCTGGTTATTGGATCTGATTTTTTTATTTGTTCTGAACCTGACCCGTTTTGCCTATTCAATCCTGGCTACTCTCTCATTTTCGAGAGTGCATCACAACCGTTGGCTTTTTATCCCTATACCCTAACTGTTGTTCTTCCCTGATTTTTTTCAAACCCGATTTTCCCCAATTTCAGTCGACTGAAGCTTCCTCTCCATTGTCTTCTCCAGCGATCGTCGCACCTCTGTCGACCACCTGAACTGAGCTCCGTTAAAGGGTATATCTCTCTCTACTCTCTTGTTTCAATCCTTTTGCTTAGTTCTGGGGTTTGTTTCAGTTAGGGTTTCTAAGTTCTAGGAGTTAATTTCTTCTCTTCAATTTCATTTTGTTCTAAAATCATGCAACAGGGTAACAAACGCCCTAGATCTAGCAGAGGAAAGGCCTCTTCCTCTCAAACTCCTAACCCCACTCCTAGAACTCAAGATCCACCAGCAGAAAATTTACATATTTATGAAAATCAATTGCTATCTCCTTCATTACTCGGAAAATATCGCACTATTTGTCAACTTAAAATCTTTCTGGGTAGATTCGTAGATTATGAGGAATGTAAACACTTGAATATATCTACATGCCTCAAAAATGTTGGTCTATTTCACCTTTTTGATTTTGCTAATCCATGCCCCTATTACCCTCATTTAATGCGGTTATTTTATGCAAACCTTCAAGTCAACTCTGTTGACCCTAATACTCTTATCATTACATCTGTTGTAAAGGGTTGACATCTTTCTTTAACCGCAAATGAACTTGCGGAAATTCTTGGGATACCTAGGGGAGACACCCATCTAGCTAATATTGAGTTTGACGATCCCGCTATTGTCTCATTAGTCATTCTTCCCGGTCGTCAACTTCTGCATGATTCCTATAATACCACTTATCTTGCTAAGGTCATTGGGAGAATTCTGAGCTATAACTTAATCCCAAAACCGGGGGTTATGACCATTATTCCCAAGATCTTGCAAATGCTATCTATGTCATTATTGGCAATAGAGATATCCTTGGGAGGAAAGTTATTTTCGACTTTATGGCCTCCGTTCATTCAAAATTCCTTCCTTTCGGGGCTATTCTTTCCATTATCTTCAAACATTCCAATGTCGATCTTTCCGGTGATCCTTCAATCAAAATCAAACCTTTCATCGATGTCGTCGCCCTTAATCGAATGAGTATTCCCGCTACCCAGTTTGCTCTTGATAGGCTTCCCTCTTCTGAGCCTCCATCTCCATCTCCTGAGCCCTCTATCTTCCACTTCAGACTCATCGTATAGGCCTCCTCTCTAATCCCCCTCTGCCTCATCTCATTTGCCTGAGTCTATGGCCGAGGTTTATGAGTGCTTGAGTGGCCTTGAGCGATGGCAGGAGAAGATTCGTGAGGAGTTGGTTGGGAGGGTTGATGGCTTGGGGCACCAGCTTGCAGAGATTTTGAGTATTTTGAAGCCATCTTCTTCATCACAAGGTCCAGGACCTTCTACTTCATGATGCAGATTTTTATTATGTTTTTATGTATTTGGTTTGTAGTTTGAAAAATAATTTGATGTAGTATTTTGGTTTATGTAGTTGTTTATGCTTTTTTGAAACACTCTGTTTGGTTGTATATGGCCCTATGTTTGTAAACTCTAAATTTTGGTTATATATATATATATATATATATATATATATATATATATTTCATGTTCAGTTCATTATGCCTCTATACAAATGTGTGGATGTGGTTGTTGTCATATTTATTCTCTATGTATTCCTGTTTCACAACCATTATCTGTTATGGCTAACCATTCTGACATGCTTTTAAATAGGGGGAGAATCCCTATTTTTTATATATCTCACCTATGCTTATATGTAGGGGGAGCTTATAGCTCTCGTTGTGTTATTTTTCCCATTTTTGATGTTGTCAAAAGGGGAGAAAATTGTGAGTATATAGTATTTATTCTTAATTGGTTTATTGATCTTTTATGTATATTGGTAAATTGTTTGTCATCATCAAAAAGGGGGAGATTGTTGAGTCCTCTTGTTTTGATAATGATTTAACAAATAATTTACGACTAATATTGGTTTTAGTATTTTATTTTGTGTTGTTTAGTATATATAGGTTTATTCAAGAAATTGAGCAAAACCGATATATTGAAGCCTGTAGGCGTATAAAATTGCCTATAGGTCCCTTAGCACAGCTCGGCATGATAATTCGACAAATCAACGGACGTTCGGGTGACGAGGCGACGAGGTCAACGAATTGCACGTAAACAACGGAATGCGTTCGCGTATGGAACCAATCCAACGGTTCAGAAAGTCAACGAGTCATCCAATAACAAAATAGATTTGAACTCAAACACCGAGGCAGATTTACTGCCAAATGAAGACCCGGACTGCCAAATCAAAGTCCGGACAAATCAAATACAGAACCGAAACGACGAAAAACACCCCAAGGGGGCTCGGCAAAAACCGAACCACCTCGGGGTGGCTCGGCCAAAGCCGAGCCACCCTTGGGTGGCCCGGCCCTGTGCCTACCCACCCTGTGGTGGCCGACCAGATCTGTGCCAAATGCATAGATCTGGTTGCCTATAAATAGGCCAGGTGATTCATCATTTTGGAGGACTTTTGAAGAACTTTTGGAGAGCCGAAACTCTGCCGGATTGAGACCTCGTGCTTGAGTTTTTCAAAGGCTTGAAGACTTGGACATTCGGATCTGATTCTTGGCGAGCACCCGCATCACAAAAGGCAGGAGTTCGAGAGGATCGAGATCTCAGATCTACGTTGCTACACTCCGGATCAAAGCTTGGTCTTTGATTCCGAGATTTGAGCGGTTGTTTCCTTGGTGAAATAATCCCTCCGGCTATTATTTCCTTGGTGAAATAATACCCGTAATATTGCGTAGATCTGCTCGGATCAAGATCACGCGGTAGTCTACGGCAAATAACCCCGGCGCAGGCAAGCAACCCACGCAAGCGAGTGACCGGATAACAGGAGCTCGTGATTTGTTCGGTAAACAAGAGAAAAGTTGTAATTTTTATTTCTTTTTTTGTTTGATTTTTATTGTAACCGGATCTTATAAAAAGACCGGGTCTTTCTGTAATGCAAAAAAGTTATTATTGAAGAGTGCAATGGAATCGTCAATGAAGAAAGCATCAATTTTTCCCGCGAACAATCTGGCGATCACAGTGGGAGCCACCGATCTCGCTGCCGAGATCGGAGCGTCGCAGCCGTGGATCTCGATCCCGGTCATGGAGGAGGTCGAGTATGAGTTCGACCAGCAGAAGTACGAGGAGTACGTGTCCTCGTCTGGATCTACCTCCCCCCGTAAGTCCAAGAAATCCCAGAAGTTCTCCTCCAGGAGAAAAGTCCGTTGGTGCGAAGAAGTTGAAGCCACCAACGACAACCTCACCCCGATCGACGCCGAAGTTGCGTCGGGTGAAGTCCCACCGGCCTCCAAGCAGGTCAAATCCGCCATTGAAGGCGTGGTGACTCTCTCCAAGAGAGCTCGCCAGAGACAGCGTCAACGCCTTGCGAAGCAATTCGCAAAGACCATGGAATCTGTTGACGGGGTCCGCTACCATGCGGATCTGAAGAGCAAACGAGGCAAACAGCCTCAACAACAAATAAAGGGTGGTTCCTCCAAGCCATCAACTATGGAGTGGATCCGTGTCAAACGGAACCGTTCGACGCTGGAGGAGCGTATCCGCAAACGCCGCGCATTATCGGTGCAAGCACGGGCCAAAGCTGAAGAAGCCCGTCGGAGGGTGCAGAAGGAGGTGGCCAAGAAGCCGCCATCAACACGCAAGGTTTGAAAGCCGAAGTCTGAAGCGACGGTTCAGACCAAGGTGCAACAACAGCAATCGTCAAAAGTACAACTTCCGGCGAGTAAATCCAAACTGCCAATCACTTCCACAACTGCTCCGGGAGATCCCGCAGGATCGTCCCAGAAGAGGAAGTCGGTTTTGGAGCGCCTCGGTCCACTTCCCAAGGAACGAGGCAAAGCTCCAGTCCAAGAACGGTTGGGGCCAATGAAGAAGTCCCAAACGATTCAACATGCTGGGGGTCGCCGCAACCCTTAACACTTGGAGAAAATCATGGCACCCAAGCGCACAACTTTGCGCATCGAGGTGCAGGAGCCCGCTGAAGATTCACGCCCACAAAAGCGCATTTTGAGGCGTGTGACTCTGGAAGGCACAAAGAAGGCAATTCATCCTCAGAAGGAAACGTTGTCGTCTGATGACGATGACGTTATACCTGGGAGATCGTGCCAACACACGATAGGTTGCTCAGACCTTCAAGCGGACGAGCTGTACTATCGTGCCGGGGGTACGAGTAAATCCAGAAAGAGGAGCCCTCGAAGGTTCGAAACTCAGTGTCCTTTCTCAAAGCTCATTCGGGCGGTACTGTCTGAGTGCAACTGTGTCAAGGCAGTCCCCGAGAGAGTTTCGGTGTTCGAAAGACTCAGCACTGGAACGCCAAAACCAAGGCATAGGTGTTTCCAACGAAGAAGAACGACGGTCGAAGAAGGTGAACATTCAAGGGTCACCGCCAACATGACCAACAGAGGAACATCGGCTCAAGATAACCCCGAGGCGATTCCAGAAATACCCCGACGTGTGACTCGTCTGCAATCCGGAGCTATCATTCGCGCGACGTATGGTAGGGTTCGGACAAGAGTACCTTCGGGAGATGAAGAATCAGATGCTGGCTTAGCAATTGCATCTGACAATACTGTGTCCAGTGAAGGGCAACCCCGCGAATCATTCATGATAAGCGCGGAGCAAGTGGCCAAGATGCTCGAAGAGGCCATGGCCAAACAACAGGAAAATTTTAGGTTCGAAATGCAGATGGCCATGCAGAGCATGAGAGAGATGCATGATCAACAGATCCAAGCACTGATGAACCAGCAAGGCGAACCAAGCCGCCGAAATCCAGTTGTTCAGGAAGTGGAGAATGCGAATGCGGATGAAACCCGCAATGTCAATGATCCTCCCATTAATACAGGGGGTGGCAATGAGGATGCTAGTCACAACACCACGCTTCCACCTCCGAATCGCACTGATGAAAACTCGGGTGAAAGCTTGAAAATTAAGAACCTCGAGAGCAAAATCAATACATTGATCTCCGCTCAAGAGACGAAAAAGACAGGCATTCCTTGTCCATACCCAAGAGAGTGGGAATCAATCCTATATCCGGCGAAGTTCAGTCTAATCAACTTCACGCCGTTTAATGGGATGGGTTCACCCACTCAGCATTTGATTTATTTCAAATCGCACTTGGGGATAATCTCTGGTAATGAGCCTCTGATGGTGCGGTCATTCATTGGCACTCTTCGCGGAGCCGCCTTCGATTGGTATCGCCGCCTCAAGCCAGGTAGCATTAACAGCTGGGACGACATGGAGACTAAGTTCCTCACGAATTTCTTCGACGACGACACCGAGATCTCTATCGGATCGTTGCTCGATGAGAAGCAGAAGGATGGGGAGTTAGTTGACACCTTTGTCAAGAGGTTCTGGAACAAAGCGATGAATTGCCGGGACCCGATCACTGAGGAATTCATCCTCCAAACCTGCCATAACAACCTTTCACTGGACGTGTTGGAGGCAATGGGCACAGCACTATCCAAGACATGGAAGGATCTGAAGGTTCGAGGGGAGCAAGCTGAGCGATTCCTCAAAAGAAAAAAGGCGGAGAGAGGCCAACCGGCAACAAATCCTCCGAAACAGAACTTCAACCCGAAAGGAAAAGGTAAAGCTCATGCTAATGCCGTTGATGCTAACCAAACGTTTCAATTGCAACCTCAGCAACAGCAACAACAGCAGCAATGAGCGCCGCAACAGTCGCAGCCGCATTGGCAGCAACGGTCTCAGAAGCAAAAATCTTCAGAGCCGAAGTTTCCCAAAGTCTACTCCTTCAAGGATGATGAAGTTCCCAGCATCTTCAAGTAATTGTTGGAAAACAACAAAATCCAGCTGCCGGCGATCGTAGATCATGAAGGGGCCACCAAGGTGATGGACCCGAAGTACTGCGCGTACCACAGAGCGGTCCACCACCCAACGAAGTCTTGCTACCACCTCAAGGACAAGATCTAGGCATTGATCAACGTAGGAGTCATAACCCCGAAACCGGCCAAGAATGTGGGAGCAGACGCGGTGTCAATCAGTTTTGGATCGGTGCCTACAACTTGGTTCGAGCCAAAGCGCGTCACTAAAGTTGGGATGAAGACGGTGAATGATGACCCGCACGGACAGCGCCAAAAGGGACTTGTGCCACACACAGCCCCAAATGACGAAATTCTCTGGGTTCACCCCGACCTGATCGAAGTGAACAATGGGTCGGATCGTCATCCAAGAAGAAATCAAAAGGGAAAGGGAAGTCTTGCTGCGGAGTCTCTGCTATCCCAGGAGAAGATGACGAAGGAATCCCCACTTTCCCGCTTTCCGACGAAGAATAGGAAGTCTTCGCGACCCGGAGTGGAAATGAGTATCACTTCAAATATCCATCTCCAGGTGATCAATTAGCTGAGCAGGGGGTGACAAAACGGGGACCAGCCAAGACTCTCACAGAGCTGGGGGTGATTACGGTTCCTAAACCGGTTGAAGATGCTCGACGACAGCCGGTAGATAAACAGAAAGAAAAGAGGCCCGAGGAGGTTCAAAATCGGAAGCAGTCTCGTTTCAGTCGTCCGATTGGAAAGGATAAACCGGAGAGTTCGAAAACTTCACGCGTCTTCGACATCATGGCTCAGCTAGCCAATATCCCAGCGCGGATAACGCTATATGAGTTGCTGCGGCTGTCTAAGGAGACTAGAGAAGCCTTGCAAGAAGCCCTGGCCGATTCAGAAGCATTCCTCACTCGGATCAAGCCGGCGCCTGAAGAACTAGAACTGTTAGCTCATCAGTGCAATGTGGCAGCTAAGAACATTCCCTGCATCACCTTCACCAAAGAGGACATGCAGACGAAGAATTCAAACCATGATCGACCCCTGTACTTCGTCGGATACATTGGCTCCAGCGAAGTCAACCGAATCCAAGTCGATCCGGGTTCCGCTGTGAGTATTATGCCACTTCGCCTAATGCATAGCCTTGGCATTCCAGTCAGCAAATTGGCGTCTACAGGTACGATCATTTACAGATTCAACACCAGCGGGTCAAGACCTTTGGGAAAGATCTGGATAAAGTGCCAAATGGGCGATTTGAAAACGGAGGTCACGTGCTACGTGATTGATGCTGAGACATCCTATAATTTACTATTGGGTCGGCCTTGGATCCATAGTAATGTTATAGTTCCCTCCACCTTACATCAGTGTCTGAAATATGTCGACACTGATGGAAGGGTTAGGACGGTGGTCGCGGATAAGCAACCATTCAAAGGGTATGAGAATTACTTCACAGATTCTCTCCTTTATGGTAACGAATCCGATACGGAACCATCGATCCAAGGCACGGACAGTGGAGAAGAAGCTGATTCCGAGGCCGGATTTGATTACAATGGTGGTTTTATTTTAAATGACATTGTACCCTTTGTAATCAATCTTGACGATGAACAATCGTCAGATGGCGGTTGTAACTGGGAACTTGCCGATATTGAAATAAATCATGATTTAGAGTACTCCTTGTCTCTTGATGATGCGATAAAGGGATTATATGATAATCCAGATTTATGTATACCGCTCCGATCGTCTTATGTAACGAAGAAACGCCTCCAGCATTCTTTCGGAACAACCCAGATTGTTCCTGCCAAAAGAGGAGGACAAAAAGAAGTGATTTACGGTAAAGGAGAAAATCTTTCGTTGCCAGATCATTTCCTAAGAGAAGACGAAGATGATGACAAATCAGGTCTACACTTATCTAAGTATAGTCCAAAAGCGCGCACACTCATGGAAAAACAAGGATACGACTTCACACTCGGAGAAGGTTTGTACTTCGATCGAGGTTCTCGTATCCCAGTCAAAGCGGCGTATGTACCAAAAGGGAAACCAGATGACTATTACCATCACAAGAGAGGCTTAGGCTACGTTTCCTCATCCGATGATGAATGTGGTTGGCAAATTATCGATCAAATTGCTAACAAAGCCAAGGATTGGTACTCGACAGATTCCTCAGGATGGGACTCCGATGCAAGTTTGGGAGAAATGTTCAAGACCTTAATGTCAAACATGACTACAGCTGATCCATCTACGTTGGAGGACGACGATCAAATGCCAACGTGCAAGGACCCATGGGTTCATCACCTAAACATGCAATATGGTGATAGGTTCGAACAGAGAGAACCACCCACCGAAGACGAAGTAGTCCAAATTAATATGGGCGATGAGGCCAATCCAAAGCCCATATTCATCAGCGGTAGTCTTCCCCCAGATGAGAAGGAGGAATTAATTACCCTTATCAGGGAATATATCGACGTCTTCGCTTGGAACTATGAAGACATGCCAGGGCTCGACCCCAATATGGCAATGCACCGCCTCGACATCAAGCCGGATGCCAAACCTGTCAAACAACAGCAAAGACGGTTTCGTTCGCAGATTATGGAAGCCATCGAGGCAGAGGTTAAGAAGTTGATCGACTCAGGATTCATCCGAGAGGAACAACATCCGGACTGGTTAGCCAACATCGTTCCCATCATGAAGAAAAATGGCAAAATCAGGATTTGCATCGACTTCAGGAACCTGAATGAAGCATGTCCAAAAGACGATTTCCCTCTCCCAATCACGGATGTCATTATCGACAATACATGCGGATTTGAGAGAATGTCCTTCATGGACGGCTTTTCGGGGTATAATCAAATTAAGATGCACCCGGATGATGAGAAACATACGGCATTCAGAACGCCCCTCGGTGTCTTCTGCTACAC
>BQKN01000366.1:272174-294064 GCA_022839385.1 Asparagus kiusianus | reverse complement strand
CCCCCCCCCCTTCGGCGGTGTCCGTTGCGGAAATCAGTTTAAAAGGTATGATTTTTCTACTGAGCTTTAGAAATTTTAATTTTATTATTAATTATTGTTGAATTTGGTTAAAAACCCTAATTATGTTGAAAAATAAACGAGTTCAATTCTGAAAACCCTAACTTAACTACATGTTAATTCATTTGAACAACACTAGTTATCATTATTGAGTTTTAAACACTTATAAACCCTAACCCATTTAAGTTTCATTCGTGCTATAAGTATGTGTGATTATTTAAGTTTGTGATGTGAAAATATGTGAAATAATTTTTTGTAAATAGAGTGATATATAACACATTATAAATTTTTATAATGTGTTATAATCCAATTTAGGTGAATAAAAAAATAACGTTATCCCTAGACTTCCGTCCAATAATTACATCCAATTATTTGGACTTATAATATATAATATACGACTCAGATTTAGGTAGGAGACGAAGTTTTCTTCCAAAAATGAGCGTTTATTTTATATTATAGGAATAAAAAATTAGTACTGAAATTCGTAATTATTGGATCTGTCCTTCTCGGACGGGTTAGGAATATAGTAGTGCATACATCCAACTTTGTATACTTTGTATATTTTCATTCTTGGAAGTTTTGGCAGCACGTATTCGTTGTTCTTCGTGTACAATAAGCGTATGTTGTTCTGCGTTTTGGGCTATTGCTGATACGTATAATAACATCCGCACAGTGTACAGGGAGAACAGCGGGTAGGTGCTGCCGAAATTTTCAAGAAATGAAAATATACAAAGTATATGAAGTTGGATGTAAGCACTACTATATTCTTAATGGATAGAAGCCTTCCTATGACAGCCGATCAATTGGTGTAATTAGTTTCTACGTACGTTTCAAATATATTTTATGTAGAACTAAATTTATATTGTTAAATGATATATGAACGTATGTTAGATTTGTGTTGTATGTATAAGAGTCATGAATGTTACTAGTAGTTGTGTGATTTGTCGTAGTTAATAATTATATATAATTTACAGATGAGGGTAATTCCTGACAAATCATGGATAGATATCCCACGGCTTCATAGATTTCGTGACACGCGATACAATGAGGGATGTGAAGCCTTCATACGTTATGCAGAAATGAATCCGAGAAAATTAGCAAGTGGTGCTATGTATTGTCCTTGTTGCATGTGTAGGAATTTGAAACTGCTGAATAGTAATGATATACGGATCCACCTAATGAAATCAGGTTTTGATGAAAAAATATAAATATTGGAACTGGCATGGGGAAGGTATCACTGAAGATGAGGATCCAAATGTGCGTGTCGGTACGTCCGGTGGACAACGAATAGATGACACAGAAACAATGTTGAATGATATTTTTCCTCGACCTAGGGAATTTGAGGGTGATGATAATGTCGAGGATGATATCGGAGATAAAAGTGAAGATGATATCGAAGTTGAAGCTGAAGAAGTAGGAGATGATGGAAGTGCTGAAAATATTGATGATATGCATTCCTCCGTAGAAATAGAACGAATATTGAAGCTACTAGAAGATAGTAAAAAGGACTTATATGAGGGATGTACCGAGTACTCCAGATTTTCATTTATGCTAAAACTCCTACACATTAAGACACTTAGCGGTATGTCAGATAATTATTTTGAAATGCTTCTTGATTTGCTTCGAACTGTAATACCTGGAGGAGTGAATAGCATACCCCAAACAACTTATCAAGCTGAGAAGATTGTCGCTGCTCTGGGTCTAGATTATAATAAGATTGATGCATGTCCGAATGACTGTATTTTGTACCACAAGGCCAATAAAGACCTTCAAGAATGTCCGACATGTGGAGTTTCTAGGTGGAAACAACGTACAAATTCTTCAATAAGGATTACAACGGAGACAGAGATAACACAGAAGAAAATTCCAGCCAAGGTGCTTCGACATTTTCCATTAGCTCCTAGATTGCGAAGATTGTACATGAACAAAGAAACAGCGAAAAATATGAGGTGGCACAAGGAAGATCGAGTAGATGATGATAAATTGAGACATCCTGCTGATGCGGTAGCTTGGAAGCATGTTGATAAAATTTATCCTCGATTTGCCGAAGATTGCAGAAATGTAAGACTGGGTCTGTCAAGTGACGGATTCAATCCATTTGGGGTAATGAGCTCTGGTTGGTCTACTTGGCCAGTTGTACTAATGCCATATAATTTACCTCCATTGCTTTGTATGAAACAGCCATTTATGATACTTTCATTACTGATACCCGGTAAGCATGCACTTGGAAATGATATTGATGTTTACTTAGAGCCTCTAATTGATGAGCTGAAACAACTATGGTCTGAGGGTATTGTAGCATATGATGCCCATTTAAAAGAATCGTTTAGATTACGTGCTATTCTATTATGGACGATTAATGATTTTCCAGCCTATGCTAATCTGTCTGGGTATTCCACAAAGGGAAAGTGTGCTTGTCCTGTATGTGGTCCTGAATTTGAAGCTCTTCAATTACCACATAGCCGAAAGAGTTGTTATTGGTTTAATCGAAGGTGGTTGTCCTTGAGTCATAAGTACAGGAAGTTATCAGCTATGTTTGATGGCACAGTTGAGAAGAGAATGAAGCCGCGTCAGCTGACAGGTAATGAGATTGTAAAATTACTTGAGGGGTTTCCAAAAGTTGTGTTTGGAAAAAATCGATATTCTAAATTTAGCCCGCTCAGAGTAAGAGATTATTTAAAGTCAAAAAGGCCACTGAAGCGTAAGCGAAAGGTCCGAAAAATGCAAGTTGAGGAAGAAGACCAAAAATTACCTAGAGGATGGACTAAATTTAGTATCTTCTTTCAGCTACCTTACTGGCAAAATCTTAAAATCCGCCACAACTTAGATGTCATGCATATTGAGAAAAATATATGTGATAACATATATCAACTCTCCTACAAGATGCAAACAAGTCGAAGGATGATCTACGGGCGCGCCAAGATCTGACTGCTTTGAATATTCGAAATGATTTGCAAGCTCAAGATGTTGGACTTAAAAAATTAAAGTTGCCTCCGTCTCGTGTTACACTGTCAAATGAGCAGATGCAACGATTTTGTGAAATTCTCAAATCAGTAAAGTCTCCGGATGGTTACTCTGCTAACATTTCAAATAATGTCCAAGTGCAAGATGGGATGCACGTGGTATATATATGTTTCTCATGAAGCAACCTATCATTTTCACTTGGTATTTTGTTTCTCATGAAGCTTGATCTCATTTCAAATAATGTCCAAGTCCAAGTGCATTCCTTAAGGAAAATTCATCATCACTTGGTATTTTGTTTCTCATGAAGCAACCTATCATTTTCACTTTTTAATTTTTCATTGCATTCCTTAAGAACTATATTTTCATTTGCAATGAGATCAAGCTTGTTTGCTAAGGTTTCATGAGAAGATCTTAAACTAACATACTTACTCTTTATATTGATATAGCAATCATGCAATTTTTCAAACTCAAGAGCAAGTTCATCAAAAGTAATGATATCATCGTTATCGAGTTCGCATACCTCACTAGGATTATCTCCTAGTGGAGTTGTACATGGGGATGAGACTTCTTTAGGATATAAAGCGCGATTTTCCAACGCTTGTTGAATAGCCTCAATATCCCCTTGATGTGCTTCAATAAGTTTCCATAACGCATAAGCACTATCAAAATTAGCAAATTTATTAGAAAGCGATGAGTGAAAAGCATCTATCAAAAATTGCAATAAGAGCTTATTCATATTAAATAACCTTTTATCGTTCTCACTCCATTTGGATTTTTCCGAAATGGGAACAACATAACCATTTTCAATAATTTCCCACAAATCAAATTGATTAGATTGAACGAAAAGTTTGAATCTAATACGCCATTGAGCATAGGGAAAAATATCCAAACGAGGTACAATATCAATAGCATATCCTAAGCAAGATGAATCATTCATATCCATAAAGATGAAATGCAATAGACACAATATAATTAAAATTAGATTAGCACAAATACAATAACTTGGATCTTTAACTCAAGGCGGTTAGACCTTAAATCAAAGAGCACCAAGCTCTGATACCAATTGTTAGACCCTAGAGGGAGATGATTAGGGTCTTATGCTAATCTAATTCCAATTAATGGCTAATTTAAAATAATGTTGAACAATATGTTCTAGCAAGAGATAGATATGAGCAATAAGAACAATAAGACTTATGCACAAATAGTATGAGACAAACAAAACACAAACACACGATATGTTCACGAGGTTCGGTCCCCACGACCTACGTCCCCGCTCCTCACCTCGAGGAGATATCCACTATCACAATCCGGTTTGAAAGCCGGAACTTCTACACACTCGGTTTACAAGTTCACCGAAAACTCTCACACTACACAAGCACTCACAATCACACTTTACACACTAAGTGTAGGAATCTAGCCCGTGTCCTCCTCCTCAAGTGCTCGATTACAACCTCTCCCTAGATTCGTCAATCGACGCCACTCCTCTTGGATTTGACCCCGTCTCTCTCTCCTCACACTTCTCTCGGTGTACAAGTGTATTACAAGTGACCTCACGAATAAATGTTAAATATAATGATTTGTCCTCAAATACAAGTGAGAACACAATGAAGCTCACACTCACTAAATCACACCCCACAACCCACAATATATAATATGAAAATATTAAGCTCAAAAAGTGTGTGTGATAACAGTGAATGAAACTCAATAACTGTAACTCAAAATATAGCTTAATCAAATGAAAGAAAAGTAGAAATAAGCTATATAGGAATGAGTTTAGAAAACTTCTCAATGAACAAGAAGAGCTGAGGAAATGATGATCTCAATAGGATTCGAAAGCCTCTTCTTGTTGCAGAAAAACTTCTCTTAAAAAACAGATTGATGAAACAGCTCTTAAACACCTCTTAAACGCGATTAATACTTTGTAAAACAACAAACTTTGATTTCCTGGATTGAAGAGAAGAAGAGCAGCAATGGGGTATATATAGCACCCCAATGCAACAGCTAAAAGATTGCAAAAAGACCAAAAAACCAATTTGAAAACTAGCCGTTAGGCTCAGTCTGGCAACACGTCGGTCGACCGGTGCGGTCGACCGATTAGTTCAAAAAACAAAGAAAGCAGGGTTTTAAAGCTGGCGGTCGACCGACGTGAAATTCGGTCGACCGAATGGATATTTCGGTCGACCGATGGAAATTCCGGTCGACCGGAAAATACTCAAGGAAAATCTCAGAAAACAGACTATCGTCGGTCGGCCGTATCGGTCGACCGAAATCTGATATGTGCAAAATAACAGGTTTTGGGTCAGTTTTGAGAATTCGTTAAAAATATCAATTCATATCCAAAAATAGTGAAACTTTGGGGAAAGTTTATAAATGATGAAATGAACATGTTTGAAAAGGAATTTTTGGAAAAACGAATTTCGTTTGTGAAAACTACCTGTTATTGAAAAATGATTAGAAAACCTGTATTTTTATGAAAGTGAAAGTTTGATATAGGACTTGTAAATATTCATATATATATTGTGCATATATTATATGTATATAATAACGTATGAGAGAGCTGTAAACAAGAGATAAAGATATTTTAAAGAAAAATCATCTATATGATAGAAAACGTCAAAAAACGTGTTAAGTGTATATATATTGAGCTTAGATATAATCATACTACATATGTAAGTAAACTAAGCATATACCTAGGTAAATCCACGCAGATGAACTTGAATCTTTAACACTTTAGTAATGCGTGTTGAAATACCTGAAAAAGAACATAAACACAAAACACTAGAAAACTTATTAGTAATAAATTGTTTGTCAACTCATCATCAAAACTATAGGATCAACAGTTTTACCATCACAATAATATCTCTCTAGTGGAATCAATGACAAGTGTAGGTACAAAACAAGCAAAATAAGAGAAATAAATGCAATAGACATGACATAAAAATAGATATCCAAATAAACATACTCATGTCCCAACTTAATAAAAACTAAGTACAACTGATGTCTGAAATAAATGTGAAGTAACTTAATACATAGAGTCAAATAAAAATTATACTAAGGCACACAACCTTTACAAAATGGAATACATGTCTAATAATCAACTAAACCATAATTAAATGACTGTGGAGTATCAACCACTAAAAATAAGCGATGGTGACTATGCTGTAAATCCGTCAACCTACGGCTCTCCGACACTCTGATCCAATACCTGAAAAGAAGGGAAAACCAAAAGGAAAACAACAATAGCGTTAGAGCATTTTAGCAAGATCATCTCTATTTTCCCCCAGAGGAATGGCTGCTGAAAGTGATGGAGGCTCTACCTATTATGTATAGTCTACCTAAATCATTTATCCTGTATCTAAATAAGATTAATATTTAGAAACCCACTACACGAGACGTAGTACGTCGAGTGAAATAATCTAAATAAGGAAACCCTCATGAATATACCAATGTCTCAAATTATGAATCGCTAATATCAATTCCAAACAAAGAAATAAAAGATAAAGGAAAACAATACAGAAAAGTAAAGTTGCCGCAATATCATAAATATCAACCATATAACTCGCGCTACCCTTGGGTAGATGATGTGGATAGAAGAACTATACCTCTTGTAATTCCCAATCGCGATGTAATCCGGTCATAATATTACTCAGCGATGAATCGTAATCATAAATGGCTTCCGCCAAAGACTCAGGCTATCAGATATATCAAAATACAATATCTCGTAAGGTTTTATAACTCATTGCATTATCATGTGGAATGGACTACTAAATTAGACATCCTTAATATGTACACGACACATTAGTCTCATCTCATCACTGTGCGGGATGGACTACCATGTATCTAAGAAATACGGCTCTCTAGCCTCATCGCATCACCATGTGGAGACGGACTACTAAATCAGGTATCCTAAAATCATGACTCAATGGCCCGTACTAATAGCATGTCAACGCACTATCCCAAGTAGTACTAAGCTATGCTCATCAACGATATCCATACATGCATACATATTATAATTAATTGTTAACTCAAACATGATCAAAACAATACATGTATTAGTCCTCTTCGGGATATCCGTGTATGTGCCACAACTCTATTCGTGTACACCCATGGTTGCACGTGTGTCGTCGTATGGATCGAACTCCGCGTTCATGATTAATCGTGCAAGACAAGTCATCACAAACAAAACAAGGTGTCGGTCGACCGTTCTAAAGCATCGATCGACCGACGACAAACATGTAAAAAAGGCACTGTAAGAAGACCTTATTGGTCGACCGATTGATTCTTATTGGTCGACCAGCCAGAAAGGGTTTGAAAACCATGGCAACGCAATAGGTCGACTGATCTCTTGGGATCGGTCGATCTATTACACTATCTCAGGTTTTCTCAGGTTTCTGTGTTTTGTAACTTGTCTTGAAAACATAATTTTGTTAGCATGCAAGGTTAAACAAGATTTAACTTTCATGATTTCTCAATCAGGATTAATTAAACATGGTTACATCTCTTGAAATTAAATAATTAGGGTTTAACATTCTAATTAACAAAATTCTCAATTAACAACATATTTTTAATAACATGATTAATAAACAGAGGTTAATTCTAATCATTACACAGCTATGGATTAGCTTAAACAAGAATCACATCACCAAGACATCACATACTTAGGGTTTAAATATCCTAGTAAACAAAATTAATATTTACATTGGTTAAGGGTTTTGGATCAAATTAAAACATAATTAACAAATTAAAAACAACCCTAATAATCATGAACAACTCTTCTTATTAAACAGATATTTAAATTACAAATATTTTCATTGGTTTTAGATTTAACACCACAAACTAGGTTTTATCACATTCGATTAAACTTTAAGTAGTAGATTAATCAATTAAACACATTAAATCATGAGTTACTAAAGGGAAAGGTTTGGAGGAAGATGATTTTGCCTCAAACACTGTACTGAAACTCCCAAACACGCGTGCATGCAAGATCTTCCTTCACCAAGATCATAAATCCTATCTTCCTCTTGACAAATGCCTCAAGGAAACTCCCAGAAACTCATAATCTAGGGTTAGGGTTTGAGAGGGAAAGTGGCTGCTGATATATCACATGAAAGATGATCAAAATAGGTTTAAAACGAGTATATATATACTCAGGTATACAACTAGGCTTGAAGCAAAAAAAACTGACCCGAAAACAAAACGCTGGAGCTGGAAGCCAGTCGGTCGACCCGCCACAACCGATCATCGGTCTAACGATCAACCTAGGCTGGTCGACCGACCAGAACACAAATTGCGACTGCATGGTTTTGTGCATGTTTGTCTCACTTGAAGGGCTTTGTTGTGTACTTAGCTTAAAATGAGCTGCTAGCGGTGTGCTGACTGGCTTAGAGTTTAACATATTGAACCTCTCCAGAAAACATTCAATATATCTTTCTTTTGATAGCCACAACTTTCTCGCACTTTTGTCTCGAGAAATCTTCATTCCCAATATATGTTGTGCTGCTCCTAAGTCCTACATGTCAAAGGACTTGCTCAAGTCTTTCTTCAACCTATCAGTTTTAGACCTATCTTTTCCAACAACAAGCATATCATCAACATATAGAGAGAGAATAATGGCATCATCATCCTATAACTTTTGGACATAAATACAATGCTTTGTAGATGTTCTTTTGTACCTATGGTCAAGCATAAAAGAATCAAACATTTTATACCACTGTCGAGGTGCCTGTTTGAGTCCGTACAAGCTCTTCATCAATTTGCAAACCAGGTGTTCTTTGCCTTTTACCTTGAAACCCTCTTGTTGCTCCATATAGATTTCTTCTGCCAAATCACCATGGAAGAATGTTGTCTTCACATCTAACTATTCAACTTCAAGATCCTGAGAAGCAACCCAAATAGAAGACATCTTTACAACAGGAGAAAAAAAAATTTTCATAGTCAACACCTTGCTTCTGACTGAAACCTTCCACCATGAGGCGATCTTCGTACTTGACTTGGCCATTTCCTTCATTCTTGATTTCAAACACCCATTTGTTTTTTAAGGCTTTTCAGTTCTTAAGTAGTTCTACCAACTCATAAGCGTGATTCTTATGCAAAGAATCCATCTCCTCTTGCATAGCTTTCTTCCACTTTGCACGATCATCATGAACTTGTGCTTCATGGAAACTTTCCGGTTCACCTGCATCTGTTACCATAGTATACTCTGAAGCAGAGTATCTAGTCGAGGGTTATCGTTATCTTTCCGACCGTCTCAACTGAGGTACTTGTGGCTGATCTATATATGGTGTCTCTGGATGTTCATGCTCCCCTTGATCAAAACCTGGAGAACCTGCAATTTCTTCTTCTTGCACATCTTGAAAATCATTATTTTCTAGCATGGGAGAAGGAAAACAATTGGTGTAGAGATTGAATCTGGGATGATATGAGTGTTTTGTGGCTCTTCTTCTTTTTCAAAATCAGCAAGTGTTTTATCTTCACAAAAAACATCCCTGCTCCTCACAATTTTCTTATTTTTAGGATCCCACAACCTATACCCAAATTCATCATTTTCATATCCTAAGAAAATGCATGGAATAGCTTTATCATCAAGCTTTGTTCTTTTCTCATAATTACATGTACAAATGCTTGCACCCAAACACCCGCAAGTGGGAGTAGGAAGTATCCTTTCCACTCCAAACTCTTTCAGGAATATCTCCATCCAAGGAAACTGAGGGGGACATGTTTGTCAAGTAGCAAGCTGTTCGCACTGCTTCTGCCCAAAATATTTTTGGTAATTTAGCTAAGGATAGCATACTCCTTATCCTTTCCACAATTGTGTGGTTCATCCTTTCTGCAATCCCATTGTGTTGTGGTGTATGTGGAACAGTCTTTTGGTGTCTAATGCCATAAAAAGAACAATAGTCTTCAAACATCCTTGAAGTATACTAACCACCATTATCAGTGTGAATACATTTCAAGAGCTTTCCGGTTTCTCTTTCAACTTTGGTATGAAAGTCTTTGAAAACTTCAAAGACTTGATCTTTGGTTTTTATGACATACATCCACACCTTTCTAGATGCATCATCTATGTAGGTCACAAATTATGAGGCACCACTAAAAGTTTCTCATTTATGGGTCCACATACATCCGAATAGACTAAGTCCAATATGCCAGTTTTCTTTGTGTTACAATTTTTAACAAAAGCTCCCCGGTGTTGTTTCCCAATCAAGCAGTGATCACAGTGGGATAGTGTTGTACCTTGCATGGATGGAAGTAGTTGTCGCCTTGCGAGAGTTTGTAACCCTTTCTCGCTCATGTGGCTAAGCCGCTTGTGCCTCAAATCCATAGAGATACCTTTCACTGTTCCAAGTTCATCATTCTCTAAGTGAAACTAAGTCTTATAGAGAGTACAACACTTCTTTCCTCTCTCTAGTACAAGTAATCCTTTGGTAAGCTTCCAACATCCTTTACCAAAGCTACTCGTGTATCCTTCTTCATCAAGCTTGCCATTAAAGAGAAGATTGAGACGAAGATCAAGCACAAATCTAACACCTTTTAGAACCATCTTTGTTCCAAGGTTAGTAGTAACAAAAATATTCCCAATGCCAAGAATTTGAGAAGAGTTTTTGTTACCCATTTTTACCATTCCAAAATTACCTTCACGAAGCGAAGTGAAGTAGTCCTTCCGGGGAGTAGCATGGTAGGAGGCACCAGAATCAATCACCCATTTCGAGTCTTGGCAAGTGAGATTTGCACAGTCTTCTTCACATGCCGAGAAAAGCACAATTTCATTGTCACTAACAACGGCTGCACTTTCATTCATTTCTTATTTTTCATTGGTCTTTCCTTCCTTTTGTTCTCGCTTGAGCTTGCGGCATTCCCGTTTTATGTGTCCATTCTTCCCGTATTGATAGCAACTAATATCCTTTCTAGCCTTTGATTTTCCTCTTGACTTGTTTTGATTCTGAGACTGTCGATATTTGCTCCTCCCCTGTTCTTGGTAACAAGAGCATGAGAATGAGAGAATCCAAATGACTTTCTTCGTATTTCTTCATTCAAGAGGCTGCTTGTAACTTGGTTCATGGATACAACTCCATTAGGTGTAGAGTTGCTAAGAGACACCACCATCGTCTCCCAACTATCTGGTAACAATCTAAGCAAAAGAAGGGCTTGAAGCTCATCTTCCAACACCATCTTCATGACTGCAAGTTGATTTACAATACTTTGAATTTCATTCAAATGTTCAGATATAGAATCACATTCCTTGAACTTAAGATTGACAAGCTTCCGAATCAAGAAAGCTTTGTTACCGTCGGTCTTTCTTTTGTTGAGATCTTCAAGTTTCTTCCACAAGTTGTTCGTCGAAGTCTCATTTGACACATGGTGGAGTACAGTGTCATCCACCCATTGCCGAATGGTGCCAATGGTTTTCCGATCAAGTTTCTTCCAATCATCCGCCAACATGGACCCTGGCTTGGAGGATTCACCTTCAACTGCTGCATAGAGGTCCTTGCAATATAGAAGATCCATCATCTTCGCCTTCCATATCATCCAATTGCGGCCATTCAAACAGATCATTCGAACGCCGCCGATGAGAGTCTCCATCTTAACACATGAAGATTAGCAACCTCGCTCTGATACCACTGATGGGAAACAAACAGTATAACAAGACCTTTCCCGTCTTTGTGATGAGATGAGAACAAAAATAGAAGGAAAAAAACACAAAGAGAGATTGCACACACAAGATTTACCGAGGTTCAGCTCAAATTGAGCTTACGTCCTCACCCGCCCCTTCTTCACCGTTTCCACTATAATCAAATGAAAGCTTACAAAGGGTCTTCTCTCAAGTTGGTATAACTTAACTTGAGGATCACTTTCTCTCAAACTCACTTGAAAATTATAACTTTCTCTCAAACTCACTTGAGGATTACATATTGTATGTGGTTCTTATTCTTGATTCTTGTTTTCAACCTTCACCATCTCCCCTCTATTTATAGGGAGGATATGCCTCTTGCGTACACCACATTCATTGCAAGGGAAAGTCAAAAGACTAGTCCTTCCTTTTCCTAATGCATGGGGAAAGACAATCTATCAATGCATGGATATAGTGAACCACAAAATCTCTATGGATTAAATCCATATTAATTCATCATGGGGATGGACCCCGTTCCCATCAAGTGTATCCTAAGTTGATATTAGCACCACTATTAGTAACTCCACAAAGTAAAACTAAAAAGAAGAAAAGCAGAAAACAAATGAGTTCGACTCCGAGCAAACACACAGAGGAAAATGGAGAACCTTGGTCGATGAAAAACAAAAAGGGAGCAATCAAATGAGAAACGAAAAGACCCTTGTATATAATACAAGTTACTTCTACTTAAACCAACTCACTGTATCTATAGTTATACATTGTTAGAAACCAAAATTTGACACAGGGAAATAATACGTCACCCATCCCTTTGTCTCGCTATTAT
Organism: Asparagus kiusianus; assembly: GCA_022839385.1. Taxonomy (NCBI): domain Eukaryota; kingdom Viridiplantae; phylum Streptophyta; class Magnoliopsida; order Asparagales; family Asparagaceae; genus Asparagus; species Asparagus kiusianus. The sequence goes on along the minus strand of BQKN01000366.1, from coordinate 281,594 downwards.
AGATTAACGTACCATCCTCCTCAACAACATAACCACATGCCCTTAAGAGTAAGCTGCTGCACAAAATACGCTGACCCAAAATGAGAGGATGGGATACTTTTTTCGTCTATTTACATGTTTCACTTTTCACGGTTGGTTAGAATGTAAAAGCCAAACTGCTAGTCTTCTAAAATCCAATCATCCATTGAGGTCAGTTCTTCAAGGCTGATGCTATTAGTCTGCCGCAAGCAAAGATTGCTTCGCACAAACTCCATATCAGCAAACTTCTGTTGCTCAATGCAGCTTCTTGCATTAGCATGCAATTGCTCTGATAAAAGTTTCCTGAGTTTGTACACAGCCGTGGTGCTGCAAGTCTGGCTAAGGGTTTTCACAGCGAGTTTCTGTAGCTCGGGGCAGTCGCTTCCATATAAACACCACCACTCTGCTGCAAATGTGGAAAGTAATAAATAAGAATCAAATGCATTATTCACAAAGTGTGGTTAACTTGAGATCCTGCTATATAGGCCATCTTGAGAGAACGAATAGGGTCAGAATGCATGGTTGATATACAATGTCGTAAAAGCTTTGAAGCATAGCAACTAGTAAACTAGGTATAGAAGATATGCCATATTATCATGGGTGGCACTAGGGGCACACCCCCAACCACATCCCAAACCACACCCCTCTCTCATATGCTACAATACACCGGGCCTCACATGGGATTTCAAAATTTTAAAATCCCATGTGGGGCCTGGTGTACTGTAGCATATGGGAGAGGAGGTGTGGTTTGGGATGTGGTTGGGGGTGTGCCCCTATCATTTTCCTATTATCATATATGTATTGCAATAACAGCATAAAAACACATATAATATGTGATTGCATGTGGTGTTAGCACTTTTTTTTTAAATAAATCTGTTAAGAGTTCATCCAAGATAATACAGCAAATTGTATTGCACAAAAACTTCAAGGAAAATAAGTACAGCTGGTGTCCAGCCCCAGTCTGTTGATCCAATTTATCAACAACCTCAAATAAAGGATTAACATTGGCGTGGGGGACTAATAAAGGATCACTTTTAAAAGACGTGCTTCTGCCAACTGCAAACACGAAAACATGGATATTGTTAAGGAGCTTCTCAACAAAAAAAAAATTATGATGAGCTATGGTCAATTCACAGATAGTGTATAATGCATGAGCAAGAAATTGCAACAACGCATAACCTTTCCTCCTAACCTACCCTGATGTTGGCAAGATAAGTCTCTCTGGCTCCACCCAAAAATATGAAAGTGAGAAATCAACCTACCCCTTTGGCCAGTAGCCAATATTTACCCTTTATTTCATTTGTATTTGGAAAACTACCTCTAGATTTCAGTATTTGCAAAATTACCTCCAAACTATCACGTTTGAAAAAAATAATCCCAAAATCAACAAATTGTCAACTTTGGTAGGATAATTTGTAACTGCAATGCAAAAATATCAACAAAATAGTCAAATGTTTACACACCACATCCAACAAATTGGATGATTTGTTGATTAAGGGGTATTTTTGTTTCCAAAGTTGATGATTTAGGGGGGTATTTTTGCAAACACACATAATTTAAGGGGTACATATACAAAAAAAGGAAAAATAGCCCAAGAAAACAAAGATGGGTACTAAGGGTCGAGGATCAGTTTCAATATAATGTATAACTGAACATCTAAGAAACAAGGAACTCACAAGATCATAACAAGTTACAGTTAGGAAAAACAAAGATCGACTCTTAATAGTAAACTCTAGGTCTATACTTTTCCTTCTTGTCATTGACATATTCTGCTCCTCATCATGTTAATTGACTGGAATTACTAATATCTCAGTTCTTACTGTGTTGTCTCTTCTTGCTGGACAAATTTTGTTAAATATTTAAGTCCTCATGCTGTCCATTTTTAGTCTGAAAAATATAATTCATTACACAGATTTTCAAGATATGAACAGGATTATTGCAAATGTTCTGCTCATAAGTAGAAGGATATCAGAATATGATTTATTACACCAATCATAGCCATAATTGTCAAGCCTTGTCCCCGCTATATATGATCAACCACAGTGGAGCTGGTCAACCAGGACGACGTCTTATGTGATGCAACTAGTTAAGGTGTATAATTACCATCTTCAATTGAATAAGACTACTATGGATTACCAAAGTCATCCTTTCAATATATTTTGCATGAGCAAGACATAAAATCCAAAAGTACTATAATTAATAATCAACAACAGAGTCGAAGACGACATTTAATTAGGTTTGGTTACAGGGGCAGTTTGTTTTATTTTTATATTTATGGAACTCATGCATCTGACATAGTAAGCGTAGGCCATATAATTAACATTTCCGTAGTTTTATAACTTGTATTCCTATACTCATGTAGCTATAGAATGAACAGTCATGCAACTAATGTTCCTGTAAGCCATGCTCTTATAATTCTCACTCATATAACTCAAAGTAACTATGTAATCCTTCCAATTCCCACTTATATAACTTAAGCCATGTAATCCCTATAAATATGGACCCTCTTTGGGATGACTCATGCTTGCCTAGTCTTGCATCCATATAATTCTAGTTCTTTTTCCTTTTGTTGGCCCCTTACTATGTATGATGTTAAGTTCTGTAAAGATATAATTCTATTTTATTCTCACTTTTTATATTTGTCCACACTATACACATATTTGAAAGTTCATGTCAGCTACACTCTTGAAGCAAGCTCCAATATCTAATGTCTATTCATGTAAGGTTATTAATATAAGTCGGATACTAAATGTTTTAAGCTTGTGCCCTTGTATCATATTCTAACTCATCCTGTGTTTATTCAGTTTCTCATATACATAAGCTTGCAATTTATACGCTTGAATTAAGAGTCTTCTTCTCGAATACCCTTAGAAGTTATGTTTACTTCCTGTGGTTCCTGTAATTCATGTGTAACAAGAGAATCCCACAACCTAGATGGCTATAGAGTCTCACCACTTCAGTGTATCCTGTTAGATATTATTGATATTCTTGAGATGCCGTGAGACGTGATTAGATATAATTTTATCGGGTCCAACTATTCACACTCCCAAATAGTAACTTTGGGGGTGTGTGAGGACTAAATTGCCCTTCTCCAAAAAAAATTATTACACACCGTACACGGAGTCCGGTGGCAACAAAAGGGTATTTTCGGCAATCCAACTCCCAAAATTATTGTTTGAGAGTGGATATAGCAAACGTGAATTTTATCTCATACCTATTTTATAATATTTTCCTAATCACTATTTAAGAGAATTTAGGGTTAGATGAATAAGGAACTTTGCCTTCCCTATTTTCTCTACATATCCCAATACTAATGCATATTGCATACAACATAATCTTTGTTATGAATTATTAACAAAGTAAATGTTATATTTGTATTATGGATCTGGAATAGCAATGTGGGGCCGAACTGGTTTCTTTCATTATGGATGAAAGATGATGTGCTTATTCCCTTATTAGATCATCATCGATGATTCAAGGATGGTGTATGATGTGATCATAGGATCATTCTGGCAGGTGACTATAGGGTGCCAAATCAAAGTCTGAACGAGTTACCCTTACGATGGATGGGAGAACGGATGTTTAAATTTTGGGATGAGGAAGAAGAGGTTTATTAAATGTGGGGTTTGATATATTCAATAGACTGAAGAGTTTATAATTAGTTATCATTTGGGTTGAATCAAACGAACCTCAGATTAATGAGTTACATCTTCTAAGAACTCAGAAAATAAATTAAGCATGAAATTTGTGTTGGGTTTGGGTCACTATTAGTGGAGCATTAAACCCAAATCTAATAAAAGTTAGCATAATTGGTTAAACCAATTTGGAGAGAAGCTTAATGGCAATTTGATCTTTTTGCCATTGTGGTAAAAATAAGTTTCTTTTCCCTTTTATTCCTGGAGTTTTTTTAACAGCCCTTGAAAGAACAACATCTAGAGAACTGAAATCAAGAAAAGAAGAGAGAAAAGAGGTGCATTTTTTCCTACACGGTCTGAGGAAAATCACCAATCCAAAGCCATCTACCGTTAGATCGGGCTAAAATTTGGTCAGCTGATAGAGAACACATAGGGCTACAATCTGAACAGTGGTGATCGGATTGGAGCTCTGTGGTGTTAGGATCTGGACTCGAATACAATCTTTGTGCAATTCCTTTGGGTGAGATCTTTTTCAATCTTCACTATTCTATGTATTACTGGTGTTCAAACATTTTCAAGCTTCAATTGAAAGACAAGCTGAGAGAAAGTTGAAGTGTATCACGACATATAATGGGGACGAGTACACAGGGCCATTTGATGACCATTGTATAGAGCAAGGCATTTGATATCAAAAGACACCTCAGCTGAATGGTGTAGCTGAAAGAATGAATAGAACCTTGATTGAGAGAATGAAATGTTTGCTTTCACATGCAGGACTGTCGAGATCATTCTGGCGTGAGTCTTTATCTACTATTGTTCACCATATATTCCTTAGCAACATGATGTTCCAGATAGAGTTTGACTAGGCAAAGATCTCTCTTATGAATTATGATCATTAGCGAGTCTTTGGATGCAAGGCTTCTGTGCACATTCCCAACTATAAGATGTCGAAGCTTGATGTAAAGACCAAGCAGAGTGTATTTCTAGGCCAAGATGAGTTCGGCTACAGGTTGGATAATCCAATTGAAAGAAATTTGTTAGAAGTCAAGATGCGATGTTCATGGAAGACTAAAACATACCGGAAATCGACAAGACAAAGAAGTTGCCATAGTGCAACGATGTCTTTACAAATTTGGATCCAATACCTCCTAGAGTAGTGCTAGAATGGGTTCAGCATGAGATGCAGAATGATTAGCAAGATACAGATGATGCCAACACTTCTACACAGACTAGATAGACGGTAGTGATGATGATGATGGACATGTTCAGCCACCAATTTTAAAAGATCCACCTACCTGTTGCACCTAGGAGGTCTATCAGAAACCAACAGCCTTCCAATAAATACTCTCCTAACGAGTATGTATTACTGACGGGGGTGAACCTGAATTTTTCAAAGAACCTATGTAAAATGAGCATCAGAAAGAGTGGGTTGAAGCCATGAAAGATGAAATGAAGTCTTTGTTGCATGAGAATCACTGATGGGAATCCATCGAGTACATTCTAGGAGAAAGAAACATATGATATGATTTGGAGGATATGATTGATTCTGGATTTATTCTTTATGATTTCAAAGATTTTAGTTGGTAGGATTTTATTTTAGTTTCTATTTTCGATAAGATTTGAGAGTGACTTAGCGATTTGATTTGATTTGATTTGAACTTAAAACAATATATTATTAGACATTTGGATTCATTGATGCTTTACTGTCCTGCTTTGTTTGTTTCAATTCGTTTGAGATTGTTAAGGGTTAACCTGAGATTCATAGTGGATGACAATTTTGTTGAGGGATTAGCCTTTTTACTATTTATCATTATTATTATTATTTGCATTAAATACTTGTTAATATTCTCTAAGGTACACATTTTTATTTTGAAAACTTGGGTTGAATAATTTCAAGTCTGACCTGACAATGTTTATTTCATGGTTTTTTTATGTACATATTGTTTGAAACATCGTATTGCCTTTTTTTCTATATACATGTATTGTTTGAAACTTTGCATTATAATTTTCGATTTACATATAATTATATATCAATAGTGACAAGATGGAAAATCATTAACTACTGAATAGCTGTGATCGGTGCCAGGATGGTCTATGAAATGACAATTCAACACATTGTACGAGGATGGTAGATGATGAGATTACTAGACCATTGCAGATGGTACTAAGGTAGTTGTTGGTTGATTATATTTTAGTTAAGTTATAAAATTGAAGTCATATAATTATGAGTCAGATACAGAGTTGAAGACAATATTAAATTAGGCCTTGGTTATAGGGACAGTTTGTGTTTAGTTTATATAATAAAACTCACACATCATACACAGTAGAGGTGGGTCATATAATTAACAGTTTCATAGAGCATGCTTATTATAACTTGTATTCCCATAGGATTACTCATTTAGTTATAGAACACAGTCATGCACCTCATGTTCCTATAAGCCATGATATTATAATTCCCACTCATATAACTCAACCAATTTAATCCTTACAAATAAAGCCCCTATTTGGGTTGATCCATGCTTGCTTTGTAATCTTGCATCCATGTAATTCTACTTAATGCTCACTTTACGTACTTATTAACAGTAGACATATGTGAAAGTTAATGTAAGCCACACTCTTGAAGTAAGCTCCAGTATCTAACCCCTATTCATGTGAAGCTCTTAATATAAGTCAGATAGTAAATGTTTTAAATTAGTGTTCTTTTATTCATATTCTAATAACTCATGCCACATTTATTTTTAGTTGTCTTGTATACATAAGTTTGTAATCTATATACGCTTACATTGAGAGTTTTATTCCTGAATATTCTTAGAACTTATGGTGCGTTCACCTTCCTCTCAGTGCATCCCAGTACTAATGCATATAGCATAGTATTTATTATGAACATTAACAATGAAAATGGTGCATTTGTATACTGGAGCCGAAGTGGCTATGAGCATGGTTTTAAATATCGGCCGATAATCCGATATTATTGCCGAGTTATCGGATTTGGGAACTTTCCGCTAAGATAAGTAGGATTTTTAATCGGTTATCGTTTTTTGAGGTTTATCGGCGAGTTATCGGCGATAAAGGCACTTATCAGCCAATAAGTAGGCTCTAATTATCGGCTTTATCGGCCGATAAGTAGGATTTGAGAGCTTTTACTTTCTTTTGGATTTGCTCTTTGAATGTTTACAAATTATGAACTGTTTGTTGCTTTTAGAACTTGGTTGATTGGTGATTAGCTTATGTTTGTTTATGGATATTGATAATGGCTCATAACTACTAAATATCAACTTAGTAAGTTAGTTTATGAATCTCATGATTAAACAATAATTATGTAGATGCGTAGATGGTTCTTCATTTTTGATGTTATCTTATTATTTGCTTGTTTATTATTCTATTTTGACTAACATTATATTTTTTTTCAAGCTTATGTTTGTTTATTATTTGCTAGTATATTACTTCGATAAATACTACTTATCCCCGATATATCCCCGATTTTCGCTATCCGATAAGTATTTTGACCGACCGATAAATTCCCAATAACCGACATTTAAAACCTTGGCTATGAGCATGTGAAACAATTTCTTTTATCATAGACAATAGATGATACCTTATTGGATCATCATGGATGACATGCTTATGGGATCATTGTGAATGATGTGAGGATTTGTCCGACATGATTATGTGATCATTGTGGCAGGTACCAAGATGGAAAATCTTGTGGCTATTAGATAATTGCAATCAGTGCCAGGATGGTCGATGATGTGATAATTGAACACCTTGTACAGTACGAAGATGGTAGATGACAAGATTAGTAGAACATTGCAAATGGTGCCTAGGTGGTTGTTGACCGATTGTGGCATTGTGATGATGGAAGAGGAAATATGGTCATGTATGTGATTGGACTTTAAGTGCTTATATATGTTGTATTATGCCACTAGTTGAATTGCAACTCATTCTGCACATGACCAATACGACATACTTCATCACTCACCATACATGTTAATGTTGGCTTTCTTATTTTGATGATGATTTACAAACAATTTACATCTAATGTTGTTTGTCTAGTATTTGTGTTTTGTATTTATTCTAGGAAAACAACATGTTGGAGGATGGTCATAACGATCATATCAAATGGAGGTTAGCGGAATAGTGGAGTGAAGCCTTGCTATCAAGTTAAAGATCCAATTACAAGCTTCATCCAAATTTACCAAGTTGAGCTACAATGAAGATCAAGATCAAGCTTGGGTAACATTAGTTTAGGTTTATATTATGTGTGTTGATACTTTAAGCTCAATCATATATACACACACATTATATCGGTTTCCTTGTATATATATAGTTATATATATATACAACACAAGCTTTGTTTTTATATATACATAGTTATATATATATATATATATATATATATATATATATATATATATATATATATATATATATATATATATATACACACACAATTTAGCTTTGGTTTCCATGTATATATAGTCAGTGTTATCGAGGCGCAAGGCACAATGCGGGACGCAAAGGTCCCTTACACGCACCATGCGCAAGGCGCACAACGAGGAGCGCGCCTCACTAATTGAGACGCATAACTCAAACTAATATTTGCCAACATCATAAGATAGAAACATATAAGCAACATATTAGTTACCTACATCCAAAATTATGAGAATATCAACTTAAATCATCAAATTATGCTAACTGAATTTTTAAAGTAACAAAAAAGATACCAGAAACATGTATTTAAATCATCAAATTAAGTGATTAACAATTATGAGCATATGTTTATAAATTGCCACATAAAAAGACTAGGAAGTATAATTAACAAACATGACTGTTCATAATTTTCTAGTTAGTATTCTTAATTAATATTTGCTACTTAGGTTGAAAAGATGAAGAATAAATGTAACAATTACATATTTACATGTTCATAATTTGCTAGTTAGCATGCTAATTAGAGAAGGAAGTTACAATTAGCAAACAAGTATACTAAATTACTAATTATTGTTTCCTTTTAATAGGTTAAACATGAAAAGATAAAAATAGATTAGCAACTAGTAAGAAAGAGTATATTACATGATATAAATATGTAATTATGTAAATTATTTTAAAAAATAGAAAAAAGAGTATGTTGCATAACACAGATGCGAGGCGCACGTGAGGCGCGCGCGAGGCGCGAGCGAGGCGCGAGCGAGGCGCGCGCCTCGCTGCGTGCAGCGCCGCGTGCGGGGCGCATTTCGCCCAGGCCGAAGCGCCCCGCGCCCGGGGCGCGCGCCTCAATAACACCGTATATAGTTTCATATATATATACATATTCTGGTTTCCAAGTTTATATAAATATGAATTTACATCTTTCATATTTAATGTTTTGGTTTTTCATGTTTAAATATGAAATAATTGAATATAACTGGAAAATACATTTTTGTTTCATGTTTATATGCTTACATATGATTTCAATTTTATTTAGTTCAATGAAATCATGTTTATTGTTTTGAAAGTTTACAAAACAAGTATTTTTATGAAAATATTGTTTTCTTGGTATATGGACATAACAATAATGATATACATCTTCTATTAAGTCTATATATTCATTTTGTGATATTTCAAAACATGGTTAAGCTAAAATGTCAAAACTCATGTGTTCACATTTTCATGTTTTGAACTATTTTACAAAATGATGATATTTCTTATTTGGGAGGTCTTTTTTGAAAACCAATTTTTGTAACATGTATATTATCATGCCTACAATCATTTCCCAAAGTTTTATATTTTT
>BQKN01000366.1:255272-272164 GCA_022839385.1 Asparagus kiusianus | reverse complement strand
GATATTTTTAAATCCAGTTTAAAGTTGAGTTTTTCTGTGCACTTCAGGTCTGTGCATGTCTAGTCGACTAATTAGTCGACTCATGAGTCGACTTATAAGTCGACTCAAGTGCAGCGCAGTTGTGATTTTTCTTCTGCTGAGTCGACTCATATAAGGCGACTCATTAGTCGACTCATTAGTCGACTCATAAGTCGACTTATCAGAGAGTCGTTGTACAGTAACGACTAGTTTTCTGATTTATTTGTTTATGGGCTTTTGGTCTTTTCCTTAGGGTTTTTGCTGAAGTTTTGAGTGGGTATAAATACCACATTGCCTTCAGCTCTTCTAATCATCCAAGAGAATGTTTTAAACAAGTTTAACAAGGGGTTTAAAATTTGTTTTAGTTTGTTTAAAAGAGTGTTTAAGAGTTTTGTTTGTAAAGAGAATTTCACAAGAGCAAGTGGAGATCATCATTGGTATTTGAGCATTCACTCTTCTCCCTCTCTCTTGTTATCTATAGAGAAGTTTCCATAAACTCAATCTAGCTTTACATTTATATTGTTTAAATTATCATTTTATTAAGCTAGTGTTTATATTGAGTTTAGTTGATTTTATTTACTCTTTGTTTACACACACAACCATTGAGCTTATTGTATTTGCATACATTGTATAATTGGATTGTGGGATTGTGTGACTTAGAGTGTAAGCTTACATTAAGTTCTCACCTTGTATTAGAGAACAAACACTTTGTTATTGTGCTTAATTTGTGAAGTTCACTTTGTAATACACTTGTACACCGAGAGGAGTGTGTGGTAAGGACGGAGTCGATACCGAGAGAAGTATCGTCGGTGGCCTAGTGAGAGGTGATAATTCCGAGCACTTGAGGGAGTCGATACGTGAGGACCAACACTTGAGGTTATAGCTTGTGTATGTACATTATGAGAATTTGTGAGAGTTGTCAGTTGACTTGATAACCGAGTGTGTAGAGTTTTCGGTTAGCTAGAAAACCGAGTGTGTAGAGAAGTTCCGGCTTTCAAACCGGGTTGTGTAGTGGATTCTCCCCGGGAGTGGGGAGCGGAGACGTAGGACGGAAGGTCCAAACTACGTGATCATTTCCTTGTGTTTGGGTTTGGTATTGGCGTATTTATTTTTGCATATGTTATATCGCCTTTATTGCATGATCATTTTGTTTACCCTTGTTTATATTGTATATCGTTGCACATATCTTGTAGCATATCATACTTGCTAGGATATATTTGTTAATTAGTTTTAATTGGCATAAAATCGGATTAGATTAGCATAAACCTTATTCACCCCCCTCTAGTAGCGGTCTTGGGGTCCAACAGTTAAATTAGGAAGATGTTAATATGTCGTTTCATGTGATCAATCATGTATAATATTCATATCACACACTAGTCCGTTTCCATGCATGACTTTCAGGCTTTATAAATGTAAAAAAGTAGCAAACCTCAAAATCTGAATGGCACAATCATACATAAATTCAAATAAAAAATTCATGGCTCTCCTAAAGTGAACCTAATTAACGTATGACACTATAATAGATGGCATACGAACCAAAACTTAGCTGAACTATAATTAAAAATAGGTAAATTTTGGGTTTGTGTTCTCCTAAGGGTTTGTTTGTCCTCTGTACCCACCAGCAGACAACTTGTAAAATATCAACCGACATATTCAGCTTTCTGAATGTTTGAAGACATCAAAAAGAGAAGGCTTTTCTAGCTTGTTTCTTAGGATGAACACCTATGCTCTTACTTCTCTTTTTGTATTTGGTGTCGATCCTCCTCAGTCTACACATGGGTCATGCGTCATATTTTTATGAGTTTGTCGTAAATGTGGATGGTTACTCTTTTCGGGTTTGTATATATGGTCCAATAGGCTTATATGTATATTTATAAGTATTGACGCATGTAGTATAGAAATAATTGATCTCTCTATGAAGCAACAGTTGTTTACGATAAATGCTTATCTAGAGTCTCTATGTTGACTTCTTGGAGAAGCTTGTAAGCTTATATAAGTTGGGGACTATATGTGATTGCTGTGTCACTATTGATTGTATTACTAATAAAGCACAGCTGGGACCATGAAATTACAATTTATTTGCTTAAGCAAGCCTATGTAACTACGTTGCTATTATAATTGGGTGCATGTTATTGATTTTGTGTTCCCATTGTGCCCTTGTGTTGATTTTGTGTTATGTGGCATGACCGCGATACCGCAGGTAGTGACTCAGATTAGCACAGAACACTTCTTAATTGAACTTCATTACACTCTCAGCTTTTTTTTTCTATTAATAGTACATACTCTGACACACTGCTTCTAATATGACTACCACGGTCTTGGGCTCAATTCTATGTTGGTTTATCACAAAAAATTGAAAAAAAAAATTACATACTCTGAACACAATTTATAAACTCTACACAAAGAGAGAGAGGGGGAGAGAGAGAGAGATTGTATATGATGCGTGTGTTTGAATACATAGATAAGGATATGACTATGCATATCTACTTGTTCAGAGATTTTATATTTATAGCTTGAGTAAGGTTTTAACTCTAATGTCAACAGTGTTTTAAAAATAGACCGATTTTATCGATATATCGCCGATATATAGGGTTTGGACCACTGCCAATATGAATTTTGGAAAATTAAATAGGTTATTATTTTTCACCGATTTCCTCCTATATATCGACGATAGGTCCGATTAATAAGCCGCTTTTTATAGGGTCTAAACCGGCCGATTTTGTTAGAAAAAACATTTCAACTATTGATTGGCTTTTGGGAGCCAAAACCCTTACTTTTCATACCCGAACCCGACAACCCCTAAATAAAATTAAAACCACCAATCCCACTCATTGTTTCCCACCGTGTTTAACGCAACCAGTCCTAATTTCTCTTCATCTCCTTCGCTCTTTCCTCAAGTTAAATCGCTCAATTATTCTGAGTCCTCTCTCCAAGGTGTTTTGGTATGTTTATATTTCAGTAAGTGTGCTTAGATTATATTTGCAGACATTATATTATAAATGCTCACCATTCGATATGACACTCTGATTTTTACTACTTATCCCCGATATATTCCGATAATTACAATCCGATATAAATTTTGGCCATCCGATATATTTCCAATAACTGATATTTAAAACCTTAAATGTCAAACATGTGTTTGGGTTATTAGAGAGGAGGGAAGGAGAGCAATTGGAGGAAAAAATAGAGAAAATAGACAATATGGGGAGACAGAAACACACACACACAGAGTATAGGACAAAAGGTTAGAAAACTCTATTCATCTCGCAATAAAATCACATTTGAGGACTGAGTTAAGTTCATTTTGATAGTCAGACGCAAAAACCATGTCATTTCAGGGCCACAATGATATATGATCGAAAAACTGAATCGATATTTATTTTTGTGGATCAATGAAGACAAGGATCAGGCACCATGAAGCGAGCTTACAGTCAACCCATAAATATCTTTGGAAAAAAGTTTGATATTGAACTCAAAACTAAGATAACTGTACTAGGCTTTGAAGAGTTAGGAAGAACCTATGTAAATTTGAACCCTTTTTAATGTTTTGTGTCGTCCTGAAAGCTAATGGGAACTTCAGAATACTCTTAAGAGAGCTATATCACTAGACATGTCATCCCTGATTACCAAAGAGGCCTTTAGGCAGCGGCAGCGGTGAATTTCTACACTGCTGTAATTTATTAGTCGCCTTTCTGAGAATAACCTCACCATAAAAATCAAAAAGAAAGGATATATGTGAAGTAAGATGGGTGCAAATAACTCGAGTTTTATGCATGTGCTTGTCCTCTAAGATGGATGATAAAAGATGGATACAAGTGGCTCTCATGATATATTCTTTAAATACTGATATATCTCCACAAACAAATTGATAAACACAATAAAATTAACTGAAAGAATAATCTTGTTCCCTCACCTGGCGGAACTTTTGACCTTTGATGAATTGCCATTTTCTCTTCAAAACGACCTATAGCATGTCTGTAGGCGTCAAGTTGTAAAACAACCAGCTGTTGAGTTTGATGGTCCCCAATCATGCGCACAATGAAGTGTAAAAGCCCATTAGCGACCTCCTTATCAACAAAAAAATCATCCGAGTAGAAGAGAATTGGATTCAAATAGTAACCAGCAGAATGAAGATGGCTATGGAGATAGTTGTTCCATATGTGATCTATTATTATCCAAAAAGGCTCATATCTTGCTCCTTCACCTCCTAAGTTCCTCTTTATTTCTTCCTTTGCCCGATCCATGGAATCATATAAGAAACCCATTGGAGGTGCATCACTTCCATTAATCCTATGCAAAACACCAACTAGTGGATTTGTGACCTTCAAAACATCAGCAACAGAAGCCCAAAAGGAAGGATTTTTGACCAGTTCGCATATGGCTCTACCTTTCGTTTTAGAAGCCCACTGCGACATGTTCCACGCGGATGAGTTGAATGCATGCAGCAAATTGTCTTTCTCAGACATCATGTTTTCCAATGTAATAAATGCTGCCACTGATTCCAATCTGGAAGTCCGGATAACCACTTCTCTTCGAATGTATGCTTTCATCAATTCCAGAGGAAAGGCATAACTGTAAATGAACCGGGTAATGGTCTTAGCCTTAGTAAGTACCTCCTTCACATGTTCAATCGTCGATATTTTGTCCAAAATAAGATCTATGCAACGATCTGCACATATTGTCCAGAATATTGTATTGTACTTCTCTGCTACCTTATTGCCCACAGCCTGCATATAACCTGTTAGATCATCAGTAATGACCTGAACAACATTTTGGACACCCACCTCCTCGATAACTTTACTGACCACAAAGAAAATTGCATCAATGTCAACAGTATCAGAAGCATCAACAGATCTCAGGAAAACAGTCCCTTGTGGGCAATCTACAACAAAAGAAATCAGGCTCCTGCCACTTTGATCCTTCCAGCAATCCAACAAAATGCTGCATCCAGTTTTCTTCCAAGAACTTTTCACAGCATCCACATGTCTACAAACTTCTTTAAAGTCTTCTTCAAGGATCCACCCTTTGAGTTCATCATACCTAGGAGCCTTGAACCCGAGTCCACATATAATAGCAGCATCTATCATTCTTTGGAAAGAAGGCAAGTTTATAGTGTTAAGCTCAATACCTGCCTCATAGAAGAATTTACCTATATGCTTTGAGGCAACCAGCGCTAAATCATCCTTCATTTCTTCCTTGATGACATTGACATCTTCTTTCTTGACAGAGAAAGGGACACCTCCCTCTTGGGGTGCCGTTTCTTCAGTATTGTTTGTCTGCTGTAAAGGAGTTGGCTGAGTTGATTGAACATGGGAACCATTTCCAATTCTATTTGATGTCTCTTGAGATGCAGTTTCTACAGAAAAATTTTCATCTGCTGTAGTTAATGGTAGAGAAATCTTCCTCTTTAGAGGAAGATCTGGATGGTACAACTCCCCAACTTGCTTCAACAGCCTCTGTTTCTTCTTTTCTAGAAGAGCATTCTTCATGCCCTGCTTAACATCATCCAGAGCTTGAACACATGCTAATACATCATGCCCAACACCGCCTAAGTGATGCTTAAGACGGTTGAAGCCATGAACCACCTTATCACAATACTTGCACTTCACCCATTTTTTCTCCTTGTCGAGAGCAATCCCATGGCTCTCAATTGCGTCACTTTCACTCATTCTCTAAGCAACTAATCCCTTTAATGGCTATCCTAAGCGTGAAGTTTGATCTGCAAAAAGGATACAATTATTGGCATATCATTTTGACTGGGTCAAAAATACCATTCACCACCATGTAAATGATACAATTATTGGTAAGCACCCACAATTCAAACCTTCAACTATCAGTAACTAGACCCTCTATAGCAAAAAATCAAACCTTCAACTATCAGTAACAATTGGCAATAAAAAAAAAGAAACAAACAAAGAAAAACTATTGGTTGACATCTCAGATATTTCCATTTTTTCAACCAAAAAGAAACTAGTAGAGGACCAACTCACTAACGACGAGTTTTCTGTTTAAACAAAACAATTTAATTATTCTTGATTACCTTATATCATACGTGAAGCCTTAATGCCACCTAGTTTAGGGTCTATATAGCCCCACATTGACTAATCAGGAACTCACTTGTGGGTTCATACGAGAGGCATAGGTTCCCTACATCTAAAGACATAACTTTGAGAGGTGAATTCTCTTGGTCTCCTAATGTAACCGAGTAGCTCGGGTGGTGAAGCTAGTATTGCAATGTTTGACTAATTTAGTACAAAGCCAAAGTGGTGATATTGGGATTGCAGTGTTTGATCAAGAGTAGACTAGTGCATGTCCAGCTTGCATGGGCATGTGACTGCAGAACAATAGTGGTACTTTTAGTCCCTGTAGTCCCACCTCGACTAAATGGGGAGTCAATTGTGATTTATAAGAGAATTTTATTCCCTCTAATCACTAGCTTTTAGGGTTGAGTTCTCCTAAGTCTCTAACACCCAGCTGAACTTCATGCAATTGGATACCACCAAAAGTGTTCTACTTGAAAGCAAGGATGAAAACAAAACAACGTCAAATTTTCAAGTATCATTAATCATCTCATGATCTTCCAGCTACCAATCAGAAAGAAACTAACTCGAAACCAGAAAGTGTTTCCTACATCAATATCTTCCTTATGAAAAAAAAAGAACACAGTTACTAAGTAACTAATTTCAGGAAAATGGTCTGATTTTTTAGCCAATGTACCAACCTTTAGCACGTAATCAGGCTTCAAACTGAAAATCAGCTCCATTTCAAGTTTCTTGCGTTCAGCTATGTTTTATCGGACAAATTTTCAAAACCAACCCTTTTAACATTTTATTTGCAAAAAACGACCCCTTTTGAAAATAATTACAAAAACCGACCTGTTTTCAGCCCAGCGCTGAAAACAGGTCGGTTTTTGTAAAAAATTCTCCGAAACATCACGGGAGTTCAACTCCCGTGAAGTTTATGGAGAAATTAAACTTCACGGGAGTTGAACTCCCGTGAAGCTTAATTTGTGCTTAAAACTCCACGGGAGTTCAACTCCCGTGGAGTTACAGTCGAAAAATTCCAGAGAGTCGATCTCTGGCAATTTTCGACTGCAACTTCACGGGAGTTCAACTCCCGTGAAGTTGCAGGTCTCCCAGCATGCACAGCTGCTGTGCAGGTTTTGTATATTTACCTGTAACTCATATATATGCCAACAAACAACAATATATACATGATTCAACCATGAATTATAACTCATATATATGCCAATTTATTTACAAACAACAAAATATACATGATTCAACCAAAACACACACGATTATGTATATGAACAATAATTTATCTTCAAAAGTGCCGTATTTAAAAATTCAGGAAAGTTACAAAATTTATCAAAATAAGTTCAAATACAACCCAATATAGCTCCCCTCCTTCCTCTCCCTCTCTTCCCCCTCCCCTTCGCTCTTCCCCGCCCTCTGGGTTCCTGCTGATGAGCCGCAACTATCTGAGTATCCGGCTGTGTATGAAGCTGCGAAGTACCGGCTCGATCGGCATGCGAAGTGCCGACGTCATCGGCATGCGAAGTGCCGGCGTCATCGGCATGCGAAGTGCCGGCTCCATCGGCATGCGAAGTGCCGGCTCCATCATCGCGCGGCCGTCGACGTCGAGCGTACGGCCGTCCAAATGAGCGAGACCTGTCCTCACGGCCTGCGAACTCGTCGACGTGAGTCTTATGGAATACCTGCGCTATGCTCTTCTTGATCCTGCTGAGGAGCCCTAACGCGAGTTAGTTAATGTAAGTTTGTGTAATTCATTAACCAACTCATCGAAAGTACACGATTTTGTTATGAACAACGGTCTCGTCGTTCCTCCTTCATAAACGGGCATATTATTCTCGAGGTAATTAATCTTCCCATCATAAGAACAGAGAATTACAATTCGATCGTTCATCGTTACCTCTGAAGAGTGAAAAATTCAATATCAATATTACACGAAAAGTCAAATAAATATTGATTGTTACTAATTTTTACATTTAGGTAGTAACTATAATTTCCACATTAATTGATTATTTCACCTCTAAATACGCAAAATTATTTAATACGTCTTCACAAAATTCGTAAATAATTCACAAGTAAATTCTAAAATCTAATTTATATCATACATATGTAAAATCTAAAGTCTAATTTTTCTTCACAAAATCTAAATAATTCACAATTAAATTCTAAACTCTAAATACAATAATTTTCGAAATTATTTATAATTTTCCCTCTAGTTTCACAAAATTATTGATAATTTACACACTAATTCTTCACAAATATCACAAAATTATTGATAATTTCCCCATTGATAATTTTCCTTCTAATTTTCACATTTATTGATAATTTTCCCTTTAATTTTCATATTTATTGATAATTTCCCATCTAATTTTCACATTTCTTCACAAAATTTGTAAACAATTCACAATTAAATTCTAAAATTTAGATTTCTACATGTACTCACAATCAAATAGTGGGAGAATACAAAAATTAGAGAGCATAGCTTTCTTAGAAAGAATTTACCTTTTTTTTTTTGAAAATCTGACTTAGATCTGAAGGGAGGCGGCGGTCGGAGGCGGCGGCGCCGACGGCGGTCAGAATCTGGGCACTGGCGGGGGTCGGAGACTGGGGCGGCGGCGGTCAGAGGCTGGGGTGGCGACGGAGCTGGGAAGGCGGCGTTTAGGAACGAAGCTGAAATATTAGGGCTGGGGTCGGGTGGGTCACGCGCGGTTAAATAGGGGAATCAAACTCCACGGGAGTTCAACTCCCGTGGAGTTGCAGTGCCAATTTTCCAGAGATCGAGTCTCTGGAAAATTGGCACTGCAACTTCACGGGAGTTCAACTCCCGTGAAGCTGCAGTCACAATTTGCCAGAGACTTGATTCTCTGGAAGTTCGACTGTTACTCCACGGGAGTTCAACTCCCGTGGAGTTTTAAGCACAAATTAAACATCACGGGAGTTCAACTCCCGTGAAGTTTAATTTCTCAATAAACTTCACGGGAGTTGAACTCCCGTGATGTTTCGGAGAACTTTTCGCAAAAACCGACCTCTTTTCAGCGCTGGGCTGAAAAGAGGTCGGTTTTTGCAATTATTTTGAAAAGGGGTCGGTTTTTGCAAATAAATTCCTAAAACGGTTGGTTTTGAAAATTTGTCCATGTTTTATCCAAAGTTGTGAAATCTCATCTAATTTCCTTTGCAAAGACTGTATCTAGCCATGAAGTACAAACCTTAATTTCAAGTATTCACAACTATAAGAACCATTAATAAGATGGGGAATTAAAACAGATCCCCAACCTTTGGTTGACGATGCTGAAGCCCATAATGAGTTTGATGATTAATTTTTAAACATAACAGGAACCCATGAACAAAATTAATTGAATCTTTGAAAACTACATTCAACAAAGCTTTAGGTTCTTCTGAAAACCACAGAACTTATATGGGTTTGGGTAGCCAGAAGTTTGTAAATAAAATGAAAAGAAAAGAAAATAAAGAACTCTCTCAGATGACATGAGACACAGCAGACATGGAACTCAAAATAAAGATAATATCTCAAGGGCAAGAAGAAGAACTGACCTTTGAAGGGCTTTAGGTTATCAATGAGAGGAAGAAAAGGAGTTTAATCCTCTCTCCGCCCCTCTTCTTTTTTTCCCTCTCTCTATTTCTCTCCTGAGAAAAAGCTCTCTACTCTCTCTCATTTTTTTCCCCAACCTTTTACCTTCAGAGAGGGGAGGCAAACGACGAAAAGTACCAGAGAGCTTAAAAGCAACGTGCAGTTTTGATTTTCATTTTCTTTTTGCTTTGTTTGGTTTGGGAGTTTACTTTATGGTGTGTTTGGGAGTTTACATAGGAAAAAGAAGGAAGGGGAACAAAGACAAAAAAAATTCTCCTTCGTTCCCTTCTCCTCAATTACATTCCAATTTGGGGTGTAAAAATTTGGGCCAAATTTCCCCTCAATTCCCTTCCTCTATCCTCCTAAATGAAACTCCAAAACAAGGTTAAAATAAAATTTCTCTTCCCTTTCCCCTCTCTATCCTCCATCCAAACAAGCCATTAGGGAAAGAACGGAAAGGTAAATAATAAAAAAAATGTAGAGAATGAAAACTAATAGTTAAAATATTATTTGGGAGTTTAGTAAAGAGAATGAATATAAATTTGTTTTATCTTGTTTGAGAGTTCTAATAAAGAGGAGCGAAGTGAAGTGAATATGTATAAAGTTACATAAATACCCTTACATATTGGATGAGAATATATCTTAGCCATTGATTTCAATGTTATAAGGGTACAATTGCCTTATCACATTGTAAAATTTTACATTGGTTTTTATTTCATCCTTTACTCCCAAATTGGAGGGGAGGAAAATGGAAGAAAATTTAACCTTCCATTTCATCCTCTAACACCTCAAAAAGACTCCCAAACAATATATGAAATTGAAATTTCACTTTAACTTTCATCCATTAACCTCCATCCAAACAAGGTGTTTGGGTTTGACGGAAGATGCTCCTTTTTGGCTAAATTTCAGACAATTATCTTTCTCAATAGGTACTTGTAGGCATCGAAAATTGCCGATAGGTCCCCACTCATAGCTCGGTGTTAACGATCGACGATTGGACATCGCTATCTAGTTCACAAGAGATCAAATGACGCCGGTGAGCGACTAAAGCAAACCGACGGATTACGTGAGCCGACAGAACGTCAGAATCACGAGGATACGGGTTGACCGAAAACCCCGCGATCACCGCAATTGGAGCAACGCCCGCTGTGCCCGATCGCCCCACGGATAATCCAACCATCGGGGCCTACAGAGCTCGCTGTCACGATTCCAACGCATCCGAAATCACTCAAATCCGAGTTCGGACGAAAAGTCAACAGCAGGACAGCGGCAGAACAACGGCACGGCCCCGGGCTGAACCGGGGACACCCAAGCAGATCTCGGCAGGCTCGAGACACCCCTATGGGGGTGTCCCGGCCTTGGGGTGTCCATATGGCCCCTAGGCCCTCTCATTTGGCTATAAATAGCCCCCTTAGCCCTCCATTTACAAGGGCTCTTGATTTTGCTCTGATTTAGCCTTGGTTTTGGGAGAAGAATTTCTGGTCTTGGGATTATCCTCGAGATCTGAAATTTCGGAGCTTAGAGCGGCGAAGCCCTGCCGGATCGAGGAGTCTCCACCATCATTCACCCCCCCTTCCTTAGTGTTGCTCCTTAGCGGTGACACTAAGAAGAGCTATTATCTCGTTTTAGCCGAGATATACGCTTATAACCTCTAGATCTTGCGCGGATCGACGAGGTTCTGTTTCTATATCCTACGCGGATAGACGAAACTCTGCCGGATTTTACCGGAAAGGATCTTGAAGAGTCGGCGGTCCACGGATATCGACATCCCCGTCACAGGCCAACAACCCACGCAAGCGAGACCGCACCAAACCGGGATCTCGTGTTTATTTTCGTTAAAGTTGTAATACCTTTGTTTTCATTTTACCCTGTTGTAACGCTCGAAGTTGTAACAGATCTCGAAAAAGAGAACATCAATGAAAACAGCAACTTTTACCGGAAACAGTACTCCTCATATTTTAGGCATTTTCAAAATTTGCCCCTCAATTCATCATAATTCTGAATTTACCTTTCAAATTGATTCCTTCTCTCAAAATCACTCCCAACTCATATATTAAGGATTAAATTACTTCTATATCCTCTGTTTAATAATTATTTCAAAAATAAAAATCAAGGAAAAGAACTGAAAACAGTACTATTCTTAAAACTCACACTTTATCGATTCAAAAACCTAAAATTTAGATCACGTTCTTCTTGTTCCTCTAGCGTTGACATCTTCCTCTTTTCTTACCACAGAATCTCAATGAATCGCTTTCACCGAATAAATAGTCGTCCCCTCATTTTATTGAAATAGTACTATTCATAGTCCACAGCTATCTCAACAATGGATAATAGAGCTGACATTCATAAGACACAATGAATTTTGTTTGATAAAATTGGCAAGCAGTAACATTGCGAGAAATCGATGTACTTCAAAAATATCATAATTCAACTACCTAAATGATCAATACTACATCAGAAATTTTTATTGACAAAAATCAGGTAATTAGCCCCAAATATCAGCAGATGTTTCTTCGTTAAATCCTTGGAACCATTAGTGACTTTCAAAAATTATTTATCTGTAAGCTTCATTTTCTCAGCAGAAACGATAGTTTGGGATTTACAAGAAGGCGATGAATAATTTCGTGAAGATGATGATGAGACTTCATCAAAAATTTGGCTAGCTAAGAGAGGTCAGAATATATTTGGTGGAGAAACTGAGATAGAAAAACAATGCAATCTGGATTTTTTTCCTAATGTGTTTGGGTTACTGAATTGCTAACAAGTTTTTAAAACTGTGTTCGTGGAAAAATTGAAGAAGAAAATTAAGAATCAAATCTGTAATAATCTCCCTAACTGACTAAGGAAAAGAAAAAAAATACAATCTCTCACAGTAATCTCTCTCTAACTGATTTAGAAAAAAATTACAACTCTTCTCTATTGGTATCCCGATTTACAAAAGAAGAAAACATCGACGAAGATCATTCCCTTTATTTAAAACTGGGTTCTTCTTGGTGTCAATAGGAACTTGAATCTTGTATCCCGTTGACGATCTGATTGCTTCACCTCGTGAAACTTGGTTGATTCCTCTTGATGGGAAGAACTTGCAATGCAAATTTAAAGCTCTTAATGAGTTTAGGAACTCTAAACGAGTTAAAGAACTCAGAATGATTTTAGAACTCTATAAAAGAGTTGATTTGATCTAACCGAAATCGGTTCATAGCCAAGGGTGAAAGCTCCAAGAATGGCTCTTGATGATGCTCCAACTTTCCAAGATCCGAAGCCAAAGGACTCTTTTCAGATCTCAAAAATCCAGCCCGAACTCCCAAAAAATAAGATCTAATTTAAGCTGATTTTCAGTTATTTATAGGGGATTAAGGGGTGTAACTAACCCTAAAATCTCTCCCTAGTAGGGTGTAATCACCCTCAAATTATGGAAAACAGTTTTAGAACCGTTTAGCTCGTGTTTGAATGAGTCAAATGCAAAATTTGCGTTCTGGGTATGAATTCTGTGTCCTGGACTTAGGACGCGGAGACGGGCTCTACATTTGAGGCCGAAAACGTAGTGGTGAGCCCTGCGTTTTGTTGCTTGGAATGCAGAAGTGAGCTCTGCGTTTTGTTCTTGGAACGCAGAGGCAAGCTCTATGTTTTGAATTGAAGAGATCATTGATTTGTAGTCTATTTTGTTAGAGCATCGTAAAGATTGTGATCTTTATCTCGGCTCCTTAGAATGTGAGAGTCGTCAATTGTACTCCTATTGATGATTGTGAAGGTCGTCGAATCAGAACTTTCATTGGTTGTTGTGAAGGTTGTTGAATTGTAACCTTCATCGATTGTTATGAAGTTCTTTAATTTTTAACCTTCTGGAAGTTGTCGAATTGTAACCTTCGTTGATTATCGTGAAAGTTTCCAAATTATAGCCTTCTAGAAGTCATCGAATTGTAACTTCCATTGTCAGTGCTTGGTAGGAGTCAACTATGTGTAGTAATTTTTAGACAGTCTACAGAACCCCTCCAAAGTTTTCAAAACTTCGCGATTGACTGGAACGAATTTTCGGTTGCAAGGGCAACTCTCAGGGATGAGATCTGAATTTCTAAATGTAATATGACTTCACAACCATATACCAAAGAAAATGGGGTAGCTTTTGTTGGGGTTCTCACTGTTGTGCGGTAAGCCTATAGACATTCGCCTAGATTTTCGTTCCAGTCACGTCGACTTTTAGAGACAAACTTTTTGAGAAGCTTCATGATGGTTTTGTTGAAAGCTTTTGTGAGGCCATTGGCTGGTGGGTAGTATGCCGTTGATACGACACTTTGGACTCTGAACCTATCGCAGAATCTCTAAAAACCATGACTAATGAACTATGTTCCATTATCATGGACTATTCATCTCAGTACGCCAAACCGGTAGATGACATGATGCTTGATGAACTTGATCATGTTTGAAGTCTTGACTTCCTTCAAAAGGATGGTTTTTGCCCACTTA
Organism: Asparagus kiusianus; assembly: GCA_022839385.1. Classification (NCBI taxonomy): domain Eukaryota; kingdom Viridiplantae; phylum Streptophyta; class Magnoliopsida; order Asparagales; family Asparagaceae; genus Asparagus; species Asparagus kiusianus. The sequence goes on along the minus strand of BQKN01000366.1, from coordinate 258,058 downwards.
TTGAAGTAATCGGTTACTACTAAGATAAACCAATGTCCTTTGGATGTTGGTAGAGCGATGAGTCCAACAATATCCATCCCCTACATCTTGAATGGCCAAGATGAAGATGTTGGATGCAGATTTCCTGGTGCTTGATGAATGAAGTCACCGTGGATTTGGCATGCCTGATATCGTTTAGCATAATTGACACCGTCTGTAAACATTTTAGGCCAATAGTAACCAATTCTTCAGAGACGAACTCCTAATTTAGCTCCTGGTTAGTGAGCTCCGCACATTCCATCATGAGCTTCTTTAAGAGCCTCCTACGCTTCCTTTCTAGAAATGCAGTAAACCAAGACTCCATCATGCGATTTTCGGTATAAGGTTTGAGAAATCGCATCATAATAGAATCGAAGGGCCTTACATTTTACAGCGGTCGCTTCCTTAGAATCATCGGACAGTATCTCGTACAAGACATAGTCAATATACGAGAACCGCCAATCCCTTGGTTCGACCTTAATTGAGGTTATACAAGCAATCTCCGCTGTTGCTTCATTTGAGTAGTCTTCTAATGGAAACTTGGGGTGATACAAGTCACATCCCATAACGAATATTGTTGTTTCAGCCTCTGGCGGCAATGCTAATGAAGTTGTCAACGAGGATAAAGCATCCGCATGTAAAACCCCGTAATACTGAATGTTGTGAGATATAATAATAAATATGTTATATTGTGATAAATAACGTTTAATGATATTTGAGTATGCTAGGAATTGATTTGAGATCAATCCGATACATATATATGAATATATGAGTGCAAATGCACAAAACATGCACAAGAAAAAAATCTGGGAAAAATGACTAGTTAAGAGTTTATAGATTTTACACAATGATGCACTTAGAATCTGGGAAAACTCAAAATACCAAAGTTGTAGGTATTTTCAACATCTTTCCAAAAAATTTTATATCACCTCATTCCGAGATCGTACGCGAAAGTTATTGCCAAAAGACCGAAGGTTATTTTCCTAGTTAGACTAGGTTTCCTGGTTCGGGTCAAACATGTTTGTTTCGGGTTTGCCTCTATAAATACCTATGTTTTTCACGAAAATTCCCTTCTTTTATTATATCTATGAACCCTAGCAGTCACCCTCTCCCCTCAAAAACCCTAGATCTTATTCTTATGAGTTTTGAGAGCTTTGTGAAGCAAATATCGACAAAAGGGCGAGATCATCGACGTGTGACGAGGGAGAACGGGTGGTTTGTGCTCATGGATTGCTTGCTGTTTATTTCAGAGGCTTGCACATGAGATTAAGGTAAGATTATCTATTAGACCCTATAGGGGGGTGATTAGGGTCTTATGCTAATCTAATCCGATTTTATGCCAATTAAAATTGATTAATAAGTTATCCTAGCAATTATGAAATATAATAAAAATATAAGATAGGATAAGCAATATGAACAATGAGATATATCCTAAATGATGAAATATGTATGCAAGGATATATAAACTAACACAAGGGTAAACAATATGAACTAGATAGTGGATGATATAAATAATGAGCTATGAACAATGGCGATAAGAAATATAAACATAAGATTAAGTGCGCTAAAGCAAACTCAAACACACGATATGATCACGGAGTTCGGACCTTCCGTCCTACGTCTCCACTCCCTACTTCTAGGGAGAAATCCACTATCACGATCGGGTTTTCTACGCTCACCCGAATAACGTTTACAACCACACTATGTCGGTTTTCAACGCTCACCGATCAACGTATACACTTACACTCACAATGTCAGTTTTCAACGTTCACCGATCAACGTTCACTCCTCACACTCATTTTTCTAGCTAACCGAAAACTTTACAATCTCACAATGATAACAAATGATTTGTTCTCTAATATAATACGAGAACTCAATTAAAGCTCACACTCAATTGTTACAACTCTCACCAACCCAAAAATACTATGTATGAAAATACGATAAGCTCAAGTGGGTGTGTGTAACAATGAGTAAAATGAAATCAAATCTAAACTCAATATAAAAACTAGCTTTAAAGAATGATAATCAAATATATACAAATGTAAAGCTAGATAAGAGTTTAGAAAACTTCTCAATAGATGACAAGATGGAGAGATGGAGATTGAAGCCCAAACAAGAAGGTGATCTCCTCCACTTGTGAAAACTTCTTCATAAACCAAACAAACACTAAAACACACTTAAATCCTTGTTTAAAACTTGTTTAAAACACTTCTTAGTTGCTTATTGAGAACTGAGATCAATGGGGTATTTATAGCCTCCCAAAACCTCAGCCAAAACCCCAATGGAAAAGACAAAAAAACCAACAGAATCGAAAATCAGATTCTGTACAACATATGACCGTTGGGCGATCGGCGGTCGACCGTGGAAAAATCGCGATCGACCGTGAAGGTCATTGAAAATAAGAAAACAGTCAAAACAGTCTACGGTCAACCGCGACGGTCGACCGCAGGAGTTCCCGAGCAGACGGTCGACCACCGCGGTCGACCGCGAAAGTTTCTGCTGGTGTTTGGTGGAAAATTTGTAACAAGAAGGAAATAAAAGAATTGTATTTGATTTTATTCTCTCTAACTGCTTAGAAAAAGAATGATTACAACTCTCTCAACTCTCGATTACAATTTGAATTCCGGGGTACAAAAGAGAAGAAAATAAGTTTGATTTTCTCCTTTGTTTAAAACTGGGTTCTTCACGGTGGCGATGAGATGCCTCCCTCGAATGCTCGCATCGAGATTGCTTCTCGTTGACGATCCGACGTCTTGTTTCACTGGAAC
>BQKN01000366.1:240889-255262 GCA_022839385.1 Asparagus kiusianus | reverse complement strand
AGGCAGCGGTTGGAGCTGCGTCTGGCAGCGAGTGAAGCTGCGTCTGGCAGCGGTTGGAGCTGCGTCTGGCAGCGATTAGAGCTGCGTCTGGCAGCGAGTGAAGCTGCGTTTAGCAGCGGTATAGAGCTGCGTTGGGTTGCGTTCGTGGCTATGAACACGGTGCGTCTTGATGCTGGTGTGCGGGGAGGACTTCCGCAGCTTGGTTTGAAGAGACCGTCGATTTGTAGTTTCTTTCTGTCGAAGCGTTGCAAAGATCGTTATTTTATAATCTTTGCTTTAACTCTTTGATATGTGAGAGTCGTCAGATTGTAACTCCCGATGTTGATTGTGAAGACTATTGATTAGAGCTTTCATCAGTTGTCGTGAAGGTCGTCAGATTGTAACCTTCAGCGATCTACGTGAAAGTCTTCAAATTGTAGCCTTCTGGAAGTCGTCAAATTGTAACTTCCATCATCGGTGTTTTGATGGGGAATCAGCTATCTATTGTGATTTTTAGACAGCCTACAGCTGGCTCCTGGGGAAAAACAAAGACACGGTCGACCGTGAACTGATATATGAATTTTGACAGTTTTGAAAACAGTTTGCTGATTTTAAAACACTGTTTAAAAATATCAAATAAATTTCAAAAAATGTAAAACTTTAGGGAATGATTGTAGACATGATAATAAACATACTACAACAAAGGCCAAACATGAAAATGTAAATATATGAATTTTGATATTTAGGCTAAACCATGTTTTGAAACTTTGCACAATGATTATGTAGACTTAATAAAATATGTATATAATTATTGTTAAGTCCAAAAACTAAGAATACAATATTTTTACAAATACAATAGAAAATAAAACATATGAGTATGTATATAAAAATATATTTGTTTCATATCTAAGTAGTTAAACCAAATCACAATAATAAATATGAAATATGTAATTTCATATTTATAAACATAAAAACCAAAACTTGTGTTGTATATATATATGACTATATATATATACATAGAAACCAAATATGTGTGTGTATATGATATTGAGCTTAAGGTACTTAACACACATAATATAAAACCTAAACTAAGTTACCCAAGCTATGATCTTGATCTTCAATAAGCTTGACTTGGTAATCTCAGATGAAGCTTGTAATTGGATCTTTAACTTAAATTGTATAGGCTTCAACCACTATTCCATCAACCTCCATTGGATATGTTCGTTGAAGCGCAATTCCATTCATCCTCCAACTCGTTGTTTGCTTAGAATAAATACAAAAACACAAACACTAGACAAACAACATTAGAAGTAAATTGTTTGTTAAACATCATTAAAATAAGAAGGCCAACATTATCTTCATTCAAACCTATCCTCATAGTTAAATAACTAGTTTAGATGATTAATATGATGTTTAATATGTGTTTTCATGCTTTAATTTTAACCTGGGTGTTAAAAGTTAGATTTTTGATAATAAATCTTAGACCAATGCTAGATTAATAATCTTTTCTTACTATTTATGATAGTAGTATAATCATGATCATTAGGGTTTTTCATAATTTTATTCATATATGAGAAATTTAAGTGATGTACTATATATATGTTTTTCTGCAGAAAACTGCAGCACTTATATAATTTTTAATTAAGAGTTTAAGATAGCAAACAAAGTCCAAATTTAACCAAACTAATTTTATATGAAAGATATATGTATCTAGTTTCTAAAACAGAAAACCATTCTTAAAAAGAGTTTGTATAGAGAAAGATATATTATATTTACTAATAACATGTCCTGCAGAAAAATGACTACACATATATAATATTTAACTAGAGATTTGGGATAACAAATGAACTCCAAACTAAACCAAACATATGCCATTTGAAATATGTGTGAATCTAGTTTTCAAAAAAGAAAACCATTTGTAAAAATAGTTTTCTTAGAGAAAGATATGCTTGTTTTACTAACAGATATCATATCTGTTTTTCCTGTTCGTTTTGTGGAGCTGTGTTGCGCCGTTTTGAGGTGCGTTCGCAGAGTTTTGAGCCGCTTGATGTTATACATATAGTCATGAATATGTTATGTTATACATTTAAGAATCCTAAGGGGATTATGATGAATTTTGATTTGATCATATTTGAATTAGGTATAGTTCATATACATGTTGGATGTCATTGATGAGCACATCTTAGTACTATATGGGATAGTGCGTCGACACACCAGATATACATAGTTTATACATGAGGTGGATATCGTTGATGAGCTCAGTTCAGTACTACATGAGGTAGTGTGTCGATATTCCACATGTACAGGCCATTGAGTCGGATTTTAGGAGGCTTGATCTAGCCGTCCGTCCCGCACTAGGTGCGATGAGGTTCGTGAGCCGTATTTCTAGGATGCCTATTTGGTAGTCCGTCCCGCACTCACGTTATGCACTGAGATTGCGATGAGACTAATGAGCCATGTACACAGTTCATGATACCTACAGGGTAGTCTGTTGTACTGAGATAATTACTTGATAGCCTAAGTATGACAGATGCCGATTATGAATACGACCAATCATTGAACTATATAACTGAGATACGTTACTTTTGAACGTATACAAAATTATGTGTTGATATTTTTATTTTATCTCTCTAGTGATTGTGGAAGATATTATAAATACGATGTGTTGATATCTTATTTCTTTTACTGTCTTTTTTACTTCTTAGTTGGGATCAATGATTAGAGATTCACAATTTGAGACTTATGGTATATACATGAGAGTTTTCTTGTTTAGATTATTTCACTCGACGTACCAGTCTCGTGTTATGGATTTCTAATTATTGGTTCTATTAGATTGTCTTTTCTTAGTTCGGTATTAATGTTTAGATATCTACAATTTGAGACTTATGGTATATACATGAGGATTTCTTTGTCTGGATTATTTCGCTCGACGTACTACGTCTCGTGTTGTAGGTTTCTAAATGTTAATCCTACTTAGATACGGGGAAAATGAATCTTGGTATAATGTTTAATAGATATAGTCTTCACTCCATCTAGTAGCCCTTTCCCTGGGGGCGGATGGAGGTAATCTTGTTGTAGCGCTCCGATGCTGTTGTTGTTATTTTTTTTCTTTTAAAGTACTTTTCAGGTAGTTCGGAGTTTCGGAGAGCCGCAGGGTGACGGAGTTCTAGCATAGTCGTCGTTGCGTATTTTCACTTGTAGAGACTCCACTGTAGTTTTGAGTTTTATCCAGATATTAGAGTTTCATATTCATATTGTAAAGGCAGTGTGCCTTAGTACAATTTTTAGTTGATTCATGTTGAGACATTTTCATTATTCAGATATCAGATGTATTATAGTTGAGACATGATTCTTTTCATTTATGAGATACCTCTTCTATATCATGTCTATTATATTTATTCCCTTTATTTTGCCTGTTTGTACCTGTACTTCTATTTGGTTCTACTAGAGAATATTACTGTGATTGGTGAATATGTTTATGCACAGTGTGGGTGCATGGCAGGTTTGACATCTCTGGTTTCACCTTGGACTGAAGCCTTGTGTGAACCCAGGGGCGTCACAGTTGGTATCAGAGCTCTAATTCCAGTATCGTAGGATCATTCATGTGTCGAGTCGTAAAGTTAGTATAGAGTTTCCTAGAAATCATGTATAGAGTCCGCTAGGAATTCCTAGAATGAGTGAGGACGTTATATACGTATATTCGAAAATTTACAAAAAAATTTTGGTGATAACTACCTTACTTTGATTGAAAAGTAAATGCATGAATGATAAGTGATATGATTTTTCCTATTGGTATATGTTATGTTATTTATGATTGGGATCTCACTTACGGTGTCAAATAAACTCTCCTCTTAGTATTATAAACATTGGAACGAGGACGTGGTCGAGGTAAAGCTTGTACCCGGAGAGCTGGGCAAGTAGAGCCCGAGCCGCTGTAGGCTCCAAAGTATCTGATCACTTGGTAACACCGATTACAGAAGCAGAGACTATCAACACTCGAGGAGTGAGTAACAAGCCAAATTTTACTCTCTGAAGTTCCACCACCAGTTGTACCAGCCGTACTTATTAAAGAGGTAATGCCGAAGGTCTCACCATCGCCACATCCAGCTATTAATAGAGTCGCGGAATATGAAGCTTGGCTCGGTAAGATTGAGGAAGATATTAGAAGTTGGGAGCACAAAAATTTTAGGGCACATCAGATTCAGTTACAACCTATAAATTGAGGAAATATGTAGGAAATACTTTTAGATTTACTTAATGTTGACTCAGTACATAGGCGGAGATTAGTTATATTCAGCTTAAAGGACGATGCCGGAGGATAGCACCGATTCTAGCTATGCCGGAGCAGTGAATGTTAATTTCATAGAAGGATTTCATCTACTATTTTGAGAAGCAGCTAGACCTAAACCAATTAGGGCAGAGAGACGTACTAAGAGTTAATTTTGAAAGTAGGATTGTCCAGAGACCAGGGCAAGGATAATAAACCTTTTGTAAGATTGTGAGAAACCCAGCAATGGGGTAAGGATTTTTTTTATCACCACCATCAAATCAGTGGTCAGGGTCAATAGTCGCAGGGTCACGGTTACGGCCAGTAGCAGAATATCGAGGCATCACCTACCATTCCGAGGATGGAGGGACCAGCATGCCAGATTTACGCTATTCAGGAAATTCCTAAGGGATAGAGAGTCCATAAATTCTACTTCCAGTAACATAGCAGTCACCAGCCACCGGCAGAGTTTATACAATCGTACCCGCGTGATCATGGTGCGAGTGAAGCTTTCTTAGTGATTATTCTTTTCCAGCTCGGATCTTGTTCGAATCAGAAGCTTCTCATTCTTTATCTCTCATACATTCATGGATAGGTTTCATCTAGTTGCACATCCTTTAGATGTACCGTTATCCGTTTCTACTCCTTTAGGGGGCGGTGTCCCTATTAGGGAGTGTCCATAGGAGATGTGTCATCAGTCTAGATGAGTCTGAGTTTATCATAGATCTAATCATTTTGTAGATGTCAGTGTTCGACGTCATTCTTAGTATGGATTGGTTATCATCCTACCATGTTAGCATTGACAATTTTGCGAAAACAGTCAGTTTGCGAGCGTTCGATGGGTCTGAGTTGATCGTAGCGACCTCACAGGGCAACCAATTTGCGGAGTCATTTCTAGCCTATATCGAGGAGGTGATGCTGAGAGATCGGAGTGCTGATTTGTGCAAGACTAGGATTGTCTTAGATTTTCAGGATGTCTTTCAGGACATACCGGGACTACCTCCTGTGAGAGAGGTTGAGTTCTGCATCGAGTTGCAGCCAGGCATAACACCGATATCTTAAGCTCCCTATCGTATGGCACCTGCTGAGATGAGGGAGCTACAGAATCAGCTAGACGAGTTGTTGTCTTAGGGTTTTATTCGCCGGAATCACTCTCCATGGGGGCGTCGGTCCTTTTCGTGAAGAAGGACTATAGTATGCGTCTTTGTATAGATTATCGGTGTTTCCGTCAAAAGTTGCCTTTTCCATTGCTTTCAAACCTGTTACACCGTTTATCGATTACAAGTTCAAACTGAAAGAAAAGTTGATCTTTTTATAAGATCTTCTTACAATGCAATTAAAGATTACAACTTTATCAAACAAAACGCAGCAGTAGTTTATCTCCCGCTGCTTTGCGTAGGATCTTTGCCTGTGCCGGGGAAGCGTTAGTCCGTGGACCACCGCAGATCAAACCCGATAGACAATATAATTACGCTCTTGTTTCACAAAGGAAACAATTGCGGAAATGACAATCACGACCAAGCGAGATTGTGGCTCTTCTCGAGATTAAAATCAAGTTTAATCCGGAGGAAAGAAGGGAAAAGAATCACAAACCTTTCGAAGGGCTTTCTTTATGAAAGTGTTTGCCAAGATCTGATGATTCTCCTCTAAAATTCGTGGTTAACTGGATAATTTGACAGCACCTCGCCTTCTCAACTTTAGATCATCTTGAAAGAAGACCCTATGCTTCTATTTATAGGCTTTTGGAGACGTGTTTTTGGATAAGAACTGATGTTTAAACGTTATCTGCAGTTAATAATCGCTTAAACGCGTTTAGGGATAACCTCAAAATAGTTGGGGAAGTCCTGGGATGAAAGAATCCTTAAAAACATCAAAATCCGTATTTGGGAGGTTTTGGGAGGCCAAAATTGTCGTGGTAGCTCGCATGCGTGTGAGCCACCATTTGGTGACTCGCAGCCTTGCGAGCCAGTTCGTACTACCTCGGGTATTTTGGGTCTAACTCTCTCGTTTGATCTCAGTATGAGGTGATTCAAGATGCGTTAGAAAGCTGACGAAAAGACCTATAACTTTTGTGTTTTGAGTTTCTTCAGAATCAAATCACAACATTGCCGAAATATCACTTTTTCGTGCGAGTCACCATTTGGTGACACGCAGCCATGCGAGCCAGTTCGTACTACCTCGAGTATTTTGACTCTAACTCTCTTGTCCGATCTCAGAATGAGGTGATTCAAGATGCGTTAAAAAGCTGACGAGGAAACCTACAACTTTTTTCTTTTTAGTTTCTTCAGAATCAAATCACAACATGGCCAAAATATCACTTCTTCGTGCAAGCCACCATTTGGTGACTTGCATGGGTGCGAGTCACCGTTTGGTGACTCGCAGCCATGCGAGCCAGTTCGTACTACATCAGGTATTTTGGCTCTAACTCTCTCGTCCGATCTCAGAATAAGGTGATTCAAGATGCGTTGGAAAGTTGGAGAAGAGACCTACAACTTTCAATAGCCAAGCCACACATGATATGTGCAAATCACACATGGTGTTTCGCCCCTTTTGGGTGAAACACAACTCCTAGCCGCGTTGTCTTTTGCCATTTCTGTGTTACGTTGACTCGTATGCTTCACCGACTCGCATCATAAATTTTGTTAAGTTGGAGATGAATGGTGAACATGTTCGCCACTTGGTGGTGGCCGTTGAGCATGCGGGCCACCTAGCGTTGGTCATTTTGTTTCATGCGTTGGTCGGCGTCAGATAATTTGGATAACGACATTCGTCATCTTCTCTCCGTCTCGAGCTGTGTGTGGATATCTATAGGCATTTTTCGACACCTACAGATACCCCCTCCAAAGTATTTCAGACTCATTCTTTTATAGAGGAGTCTGGAATGCTTTGGATGTGATAGTCCCAACCTTCAGTCGGTGTGAAAGGACCTGTAAACTGCTTCAATTCTTAACTTCTTCAGCTTTCAGTCTATCCAGTGTTTTGTCGAATAGATGAAGTTCTTCCGGCGTTGCGTTTATCGTCTGACCATTGTCGAAATCTTGAATTAAAGTTGGTGTTTAAGTTTCTAAACTTAGCTCGTGTCATTGAGTTGACTTTGAACTGATCATCTTCGTCAGAAATTCATATCTGAATGCGATTGAACTCCCTGAAATCATTCTTTGCCTTATTTTTGCGAGATTGTTGATGCGTTGACCGGCATCGATCTTTACTGTAACGCGTTGTGCGGCATTGACTTTCGTTGTAGTCTACATAGTTTAAGCTCTCAAGGGGTTGGAGCGTGGTGGTCCCAAATATTAAGGCTACAGGACCAACTTGTTAAAGCTGATTCATCTGCATGATATGGATCTTATCCTAAATTTGTTGGATGTCTAAGTCACGAGACCAACTAATGGGGCTGGTGCGTCAGTGACTTTCGCATATATAGGATTTTTGGCAAACCCTCAGCCATCAACAGGTTTGATGAGCCTTTACTGACTACCGTTTGAGTCGGGCTAGCATGCGGATTGTTTAAATCCGTTCCGCATGTAACGTTATGTTAAAAGAGTTAACTCTTTTAGTGCTACGATATTAAATACGTAGACTTCGTCTTTCTCACGTAAAAAGACTAAACGGTGAGGCGTGTTAGGCGTAGACTTTAAGGTTTTTGGTAAACCCTCAGCCTTCAACGGGTTTGACGTGCCTTTACCGATTACCGTTTGAATCGGGCTTGCATGCGGATTGTTTAGGTCCATTCCGCATGTGACGTTGTACTAAGGAAGTTAACTCTCTTAGTGCTACGATATTGAATACGTAGACTTCGTCTTTCTTGTGGGAATAGACTACCCAGCAACGTGTGTCAGGTGCTGACTTATCCCTACTTAGGCTTCAGGATAAAATTCCCCGTGCGTGTGAAGTATGGATTTTGGTGTTATTAATAACAACCTGCCACAATATCGAATATGTGGACTTTTGTCCTTTTTACGGTAAAAGACTGACCAGCAACGCATGTTAGGTGTTGACTTATCCCTACTTAGGATTCGGGATAAAATTCCCCGTGCGTGTGAGGCACGGATTTTGGTTGTTATTAATAACAACCTGTCATAATATCGAATATGTTAGCTTTTGTTCTTTTTACGGTAAAAGACTGACCAGCAACACGTGTTAGGCGTTGACTTATCCCCACTTAGGATTCGGGATAAAATTCCCCGTGCGTGTGAGGCACGAATTTTGGTTGTTATTAATAACAACTTGCCACAATATCGAATATGTGGGCTTTTGTCCTTTTTACAGTAAAAGACTGACCGGCAACACGTGTTAGGCGTTGACTTATCCCTACTTAGGATTCGGGATAAAATTCCCCACGCGTGTGAGGCACGGATTTTAGGAGTTGAAAAAATGGTGTCTTCTTCTGGGACAAAGACGAAAACGATGCGGGAGAGGAAGAATTTTATATTCCATCTCCCAAAGCTAAAGAGGAAGAATTTTACATTCTATCTCCAGTCACAAAAGGAAACTCAAAGTGGGATCTCCACTTCAAGAATCCAGGAAGGTGAAACTGAGAGTGGGATCTCCACTCCGAGAATTAAAAAGATTAGAATAATCCTAACCGTCTGAAGGTTTGATTATCAAACTAAAGGTGGATTTCTCATTTATCGAGAGTGAATTGTGGTTTTGGTCCTTACTGTAGTAAGGTTTGACCCAGTAGGAGTTTAAGGTGATCCTAACTGTAGGAAGGTTTGATCACTTGGTTAGAAAGTGGACCTCTCGTTCATTAGAGGAATCGAGAGGGGATCTTGGTTTTGGTCCTAACTGTAGGAAGGTTTGACCGAGTGAGAGGTTTGAGACGATCCTAACTATAGGAGCGTTTGATCGCTCGATTTGTGGACCTCTCGTTCATTAGAGGAATCAAGAGGGGATTTTGGTTATGGTCCTAACTGTAAGAAGGTTTGACCGGGCAGACAGTGGGAGTGGGAGTACAAATCATAGTGGGAGCGTTAACTTGTACCAATTACTCAATGGGAATTCTTGGTGTCAAGTGATAAGAGCTTAACACGAAGGGGTTTGATAACTCGTCAAGGATTAAGACATCAAAATTTCGAGTACCATGTCTGGACTCTAACAATGAGGATGTTGAGTGCACAGGTACATCGAAAGTTTAAATGGATTTAACTGAAAGGAATTTTGGTGGAAGGCTGTGAGTCATCAAACACCACTGGGAATTTTGTGAGGGAAGATTGATCCAGCAAAGTGATCGAATCTCGTCTCAGCAAAAGAGCGTTTGTAAATCACAGTGGGGGTTTAGTGTTTATCGCTTTATTCTTAATGGTCGGGTTATCCCTAAGAAAATTATATGTAGCATTCTTTCGGGAACTTCCTATTACATAAATCATCTACCCCCCAGTTTTCTTTGCAAATCTGGGTCTAATGAGGAGTACGTTGTCCTCAGTCACATGTTCGGGTTATCCTTAAGAATATAAAATTCTCTAGGAACTTCCCGTGAAAGAAAGGAAATAGTTTTGACTCATATACTTGTTGGAGTATTGAGAAGCAGTTTATACTCATATACTTTTCGGAGTGCAGGAAGAAGCAGTTTATACTCTTATACTTGTCGGAGTCTCACCATTCTCATTAGGCTTATCCTAGTGTTATGACGCCGGCTTCAACCAAGGTTTGGATGCTATTCTTGAGAGCAAAGCAATCCTTGGTGGGATGAAGGACCCTCCTGTGGTCCGCACAGTACTTTGGATCCGCAGTGTTGTCAGCTTCCTCCTGATTTGCAATAGGTGGTAGCTTTTTCAAGGAGGGACTCGAAAATGGCTGGAACATCTTCGTCCTTGAAGGAGTACTCTTTTTGGAGTTTCGGATCCGAAGTCTTTTGCTGTCTTCGGGATTGCCGTTGTGATGTTTGATTAGTATCAACCGCAGCTGCAGGTGCCTTACTTTTACCACGGGAGGAGAAGTTTAAGTTCAGAGGATTAGCCGTTGGTTGGCCCCTCTCGGCCTTCTTCCTTCGGAGGAAGCATTCGGCCTGCTCTCCGCGCGTCTTCAACTCTTTCCATGTGTTGGACGGTGCGACTCCCATAACTTCTAACACTTCTAAGGAAAGGTTGTTGTGACATGTTTGGAGGATGAATTCCTCCGTGACCGGATCTCGGTAGTTTATTGCCTTATTTCGGAAGCGCTTAACAAAGTTCTCAACGAGCTCTCCGTCTTTCTGTTTCTCTTCAAAGAGTGTTCCAATCGATATCTCGGGGTCATCGTCAAAGAAGTTGCCAAGGAATGAGCTCTCTAGGTCATCCCAGCTATTGATACTTCCGAACTTAAGACGGCGGTACCAATCGAAGGCGGGCCCACGAAGGATACCAACGAATGACCGAACCATCAAGGCTTCATTGTCAGAGATCATACCCAAGTGAGACTTGAAGTAGATCAGATGTTGTGTAGGCAAACCCTTCCCCTCAAACGGCATGAAGTTAATCAGGTTGAACTTCATCGGGTACGTTATTGAATCCCACTCTCTTGGGTAGGGACATGGAATGCCTGTCCTTTTCACCTCTCGAGCAAACATCAAAGCATTGATTTTGCTTTCGAGGTCTTTCATCTTAAGGTCTTCGCCTGCATCTTTCTTCTGGCGATTTTGGAGAGGGATATTGGTACCACCCCCAGTGTTAAGGACATCTTTAGTATTTTTATCCCCAAGTGGAACATCAACATTGTTATTTTCCTCCACTTCTGAGTCGCTATCTGCTTGATTGGTAGTCTGGCGACGACTAGATTCACTGCGTTAATTTGATAACTGTTGGAGTTGATGGGCATGTGAATCTTTAACCCGGTGCACGGCCATATCCATCTCGATTTGAAAATCCTCTTTCTGCTTAGCCAAAGCTTCCTGAAGGAGTTGAGTCATCTATTCAGTAGTGATCATGAATGATTCTCGAGTCCGTCCCGTGCTGGACACAGTGGCATCTGAAGCGATCGCAGAGTTAGCGTCTGATGCTTCATCGTCTGAGGACTGCCCTCTCTGAATTCTCCTATAATCTCTAGGCCTGATAGCCCCAGTTTGTAGCCGAGTCAATCATAGAGATATTTGCGGAAAAGGTTCGGGACTAAAGTGTCACGTGGATTTTCCTTTGTCTGTCATGTTAATCGTGACTTCTGAGAATTCACGTTCTTGAACGGCCGGCGTCCTTTTACGAAAATGTCTTGACTTGTGTTTTAGCATTTCTGTAGAAAGTCTTTCAAATACCGAAATCCTTTGCGAGGCGGTCTTGGAGCAGTTATACTTTGATAATACCGCCTTGATAAGTTTGGCACATGGGCAAAGAGAATCCATTTCCCGGGTATTTATCTTTCGAGCTCTATTCGTACCCCCAGCCTGATAGTACAACTCGTCGGTCATATGACCGGAGCAACTTATCGCGTGTTGGCATGACTTTTTAGGTATAACGTTATCGTCTAACCAACATGTTTCCTTTCGAAGATTTTTCGCTTTGATGGCGTTCTCAAGAGGCACACGTTTGGAGCCATGCTTTTGGGAGTGCGAACTCTTGACGGTCTCTTGAACTTTAATTTGCCATCCGAGGGGGTTAATTGCAGGGGTTTTCCCATTATAGGAAGGCTTTAACTTGTTGCGAGGACGTGTGCGATCCCCAGCTTGAGTGGTTGTTCGGGGTTCAGTCACTGGACCCAAGCATTCTTTGATCAGAACTTTACCTCGATCCTCGTGCAAAGGACCCAGGTGATCCGTCATCCTCATCTTGGAATGGGACAAGTCCATGCTGCCGCGGGGCCCTGCCGGAGGTGTGTGATTCATCGGGATAGAAATATGGGTTGCCGGAGGCTTAAACGGGACCGCGAGAGGTGAACCAGGTGCGAATCGAACTAAACCGGACCCGAACCGGCGTAAACCACCAATTGGTGGCTCAGCTTGGGCCGAGCCACCATTTGGTGGCTCGGGTTTGGCCCGAGCCACCATTTGGTGGCTCGGTTTTGGCCAAGCCACCAGACGATGGTTCGCATATTTCGGTAGTTCTGGGTGCTGTTTGACTTTTTATCGACGCTGTTTCGGACTTTGGTTTCCAGACTTGGCATGGTTTTGATGGTTTCTTGATCACCTCTTTTCGCTTCAGCTTCTGCGCTTCTCGCACGAGAATTCGTGTGTGCGCAATCAAGGCACGACGCTTCTGAATGCGCTCCTCGAGGGTTAAGCGGGTCCGTTTGACTTGGATCTACTCATTCGCTGTTGGTTTGGAGGAGAGGTCATTTATTTGCTCCTGGGACACTTGGTGCCTTCTGCATTTCAGATCCGTCTCATAGCCAATCCCGTTAATAGGCTCCAAAGCCTTAGCAAATCGGCGTGCAAATCATTGGCGCTGCCTTTGGCGTGCCCTCTTTGATAAAGTTGGCACGGCTACAGCGGTTATCTCCTTGATTGAGGAGGAGTCCAGATCTGTAGATCCAGCTTCGTTAGAGGCTAAAGGGGCGTTGCATGGTGCAGCTACCACAGCAACGAGGGCTTTGATCTTCCTACGCTTGCGAGGGGCAGAGGATCTGGAGGAGGAGGACGACAGATACTCCTCGAACTTTAGTTGGTCGAATTCGTACTCGACCACTTCTTCAATCGGGATTTGGATCCGTGGTTGCGGCACGATAGCTTCGACAGTGAAGCTATTGGCTCCCACTGTGGTCGCCAGTTTGTTTCCGTCAAAAGTTGCCTTTTCCATTGCTTTCAAACCTATTACACCGTTTATCGATTACAAGTTCAAACTGAAAGAAAAGTTGATCTTTTTATAAGATCTTCTTACAATGCAATTAAAGATTACAACTTTATCAAACAAAACGCAACAGTAGTTTATCTCCCGCTGCTTTGCGTAGGATCTTTGCCTGTGCTGGGGACGTGTTAGTCTGTGGACCACCGCAGATCAAACCCGATAGACTATATAAATACGCTCTTGTTTTACAAAGGAAACAATTACGGAAGCGCCAATCACGACCAAGCGAGATTGTGGCTCTTCTCGAGATTAAAACCAAGTTTAATCCGGAGGAAAGAAGGGGAAAGAATCACAAACCTTTTGAAGGGCTTTCTTTATGAAAGTGTTCGCCAAGATCTGATGATTCTCCTCTGAAATTCATGGTTAACTGGACAATTTGACAGCACCTCGCCTTCTCAACTTCAGATCCTCTTGAAAGAAGACCCTATGCTTCTATTTATAGGCTTTTGGAGACGTGTTTTTGGATAAGAACTGATGTTTAAACGTTATCTGCAGTTAATAACCGCTTAAACGCGTTTAGGAATAACCTCAAAACAGTTAGGAAAGTCCTGGGATGAAAGAATCCTTAAAAACATCAAAATCCGTGTTTGGGAGGTTTTGGGAGGCCAAAATTGTCGTGGTCTCTCGTCTGATCTTGGAATGAGGTGATTCAAGATACGTTGGAAAGCTGACGAAAAGACCTACAACTTTTGTATTTTGAGTTTCTTCAGAATCAAATCATAACATGGCCTAAATATCACTTCTTTGTGCGAGCCACCATTTGGTGACTCGCATGGGTGCGAGTCACCATTTGGTGACTTGCAGCCATGCGAGCCAGTTCGTACTACCTCGGCTATTTTGGCTCTAACTCTCTCGTCCAATCTCGGAATGAGGTGATTCAAGATGCGTTAAAAAGCTAGAGAAGAGACCTACAACTTCCAATAGCCGAGCCACACATGATATGTGCGAATCACACATGGTGTTTCGCCCCTTTTGGGTGAAACACAACTCCTAGCTGTGTTATCTTTTGCCATTTCATGTGTTATGTTGACTCGTACGCTTCACTGACTCGCATCATAAATTTTGTTAAGTTAGAGGTGAATGGTGAACGTGTTCGCCACTTGGTGGTGGCCGTTGAGCACGCGGGCCACCTAGCGTTGGTCGTTTTTTTCATGTGTTGGTCGGCGTCAGATAATTCGGATAACGACGTTCGTCATCTTCTCTCCGTCTCGAGCTGTGTGTGGATAACTATAGGCATTTTTCGACATCTACAATCGGGAGTTGAACAAGGTCACTATCCAAAACAAGTATCCATTACCGAGGATTGATGGCTTGTTCAACTAGCTACAGGTGTAGGCGTCAAAAGTTGCCGATAGGTCCCCATGAACAGCTCAGTGT
>BQKN01000366.1:230100-240879 GCA_022839385.1 Asparagus kiusianus | reverse complement strand
GATTTTGGGAGAGAAATTTCTGATCTTGAGCTTTATCCTCGAGATCTAAAATTTCGGAGAGAAGCGGCGAAGCCCTGCCGGAGCGAGGAGTGAACGAGCCTTCTACAGCAAAGGAGTCTCCTTCTTCATTCACCCCCCTCTCTTTTCCCTTAGTGTTGCCCCTTAGCGGTGATACTAAGAAGAGTGGATATCTCGATTATCCGAGATATTAGCTTTGAGTTTCTATATCCCTTCGCGGATAGACGAAACTCTGCCGGATTTTCCCGGAACGGATCTGATTGACCGGCGGTCCACGGATATCAACATCCCCGTCACAGGCCAAAGACCCACGCAAGCAAGCACCGATAAACGGGACTTGTGTTTATTTTCAAGAGAGTTGTAATCTTTGTTTCATTCTGTTTGTAACAGATTTCAAATCAATGAAAACAGCAACTTTCGACGAAAACAACAGGGAGCGCAATACTTCTCGAAGATTGATCTTCGTTCTGGCTATCATCAGTTACGGGTTCGGGAGATGGATAGTTCTAAGACCGCCTTTCTGACTCGTTATGGGTCCTTCGAGTTTCTTGTCATGCCATTTGGGCTAACCAATGCACCTGCGGTATTCATGGATTTGATGAATCGGGTTTTTCGTCCATACTTGGACCAGTTCATGATAGTATTCATCGACGACATTCTAATCTATTCGAGGTCGGAAGCAGAGCACGAGCAGCACCTTCAATTAGCATTGCAGACTTTGCGGGAGCACGAGCTATATGCCAAATTCAGCAAGTGCGAGTTTTGGCTATCCGAGGTCAGATTTTTAGGCCACGTCATCAGCAGAGAGGGCATTGCAGTGGATCCAGCTAAGGTTACGGTAGTACTTGATTGGGAGCCACCGACGACATTTACCGAGATTCGTCGCTTTTTAGGTTTGGCTGGCTATTACAGAAAGTTCATTCAGGACTTCTCAAAAATAGATATACCACTTACACGCCTTACGAAAAATGGTGTACCTTTTGTTTGGAGCACGGAGTGTGAGGAGGCATTTGAGACTTTGAAGACTAAGTTGACTACAACGCTAGTTTTGACCATTCCTAGCAGTGATTAGACCTTCGTAGTCTACACAGATGCGTCATTAGCGGGTCTAGGAGCTGTTTTGATGCAGACCTAGAGGATAGTAGCATACATTTTGCGTCAGTTGAGAATGCATGAACAGAACTATCCCACACATGACTTGGAGCCAGCAGCAGTAGTCTTTGCATTGAAGACATGGAGACACTACCTGTACAGGGTACAGTTTGAGCTATTCACAGATCATCAGAGCTTGAAGTACCTCTTCTCTTAGAAGGAACTAAATCAGAGACATCGACAATGGGTTGAGTTCATTAAGGATTATGAGTTCGTGATTCAGTATCACCCGGGGAAGGCGAATGTCGTAGCAGACGCATTGAGTAGGAAGCGTCGTCACAGGATTGTAGCTTTGAGATGCTCATTATATCGAGATCTCCACACACTTAGCCAGTTCGACTTTAGACCGGAGATTGGCGGGAGCAGCGTATTTTTGGGAGCTTTATCCGTACAGCCATCTTAGAGTGATAGAGTGGTCAGAGCTCAGTTGGACGACTCTTGGATTCAAGCCCGAAAGGGAGAGATTTTCAAAGAGCTAGAGGCTGATTGTACTGTTGGAGCAGATGGAGGACTTTGGATGAAGGGCCGATTAGTAATACCAGCTAATGCTCAGCTGAAGAAGGATTTATTCGACGAAGCGCATCGTACCAGGTATACAGTGCATCCAGGCACAACGAAGATGTACAAGGATCTGAAGAGACATTTTTGGTGGAGCGGCATGTGTAGAGAGATTGCAGAATATGTAGCTAAGTGCTTTACCTGCCAGCAAGTGAAGGCAGAACATCAGAGACCGGCAGGAACCCTACAGCCTTTACCCATTCCGGAGTGGAAGTGGACAGATATTTCTATGGACTTCATTGTAGGATTGCCGAGATCGAAGAAAGGGAATGATTCAGTTTGGGTGGTAGTAGATCGGCTGACAAAGTCAGCACATTTCATACCAGTAAAGACGACATACACGGTAGAGACATATGCACGGATATTTATTCAGGAGATCGTGAGATTACATGGAGTTCTAGAGACGATTGTGTCAGATCGAGGCTCGGTTTTCACTTCATATTTTTGGAGAAGCTTCCAGAACTCTTTCGGCAGCAGTTTATCTTATTCTAGTGTGTTTCACCCGCAGACAGATGGGCAGACGGAGAGAGTGAACCAAATATTAGAGGACATGTTGTGGGCATGTGTCATTGATTTCCAGGGTAGCTGGGAGGACCACATCCTATTAATCGAATTCGCTTATAATAATATCTACCAAGCGACTATTGGGATGACACCGTACAAAGCATTGTACGGGAGGCCTTGTAGATCACCTATTTGTTGGGCAGAACCAGAAGACAGCCTATTGCTTGGACCAGAGCTTGTGAGGCAAACTACAGAGAAGGTAGCAATCATTCGAGAGCGCATTCTTGCAGCACAGAGTCGTCAGAAAAGTTATGCAGATCATAGGTGACGACCGTTAGAGTTCCAAATTGGGGACTATGTGTTATTGAAAATATCACCAATGAAGGAAGTTTAGCGTTTTGGCAGATGAGGAAAACTTGCCCCGAGGTATATTGGACTATTCCTGATTATTGAGCGCATTGGAGCTGTTTCATATCGGCTAGACCTACCAGCATCCATGTCGAGCATACATGATGTTTTTCATGTTTTGATGCTTAAGAAGCACCTACGCGACGAGGAGGAGCAGCGAGTATTAGATGCACCAGAGATCGAGATTCAGGAGTATCTGACTACTATTGAGATTCCTGTATGTATTCTTGCCAAGGAGGACAAGAAGTTGAGAAACAAGGTGATACCTTTAGTTAAAGTTCAGTGGAATCAGAGAGGAGCTGAGGAGGCTTCTTAGGAACGCGAAGAGGATATATGTCACGACTATCCATACCTGTTTGAGCAGGTAAATTAAATTTAGTATGATTTGTTTATGATTTGTGGCTACCTGTATGGTAATGTTTATACTTAACGCTAAAATGATGGTATTAACACTTAACTCCTAAGTACTCGGAACATATGGTATATATATGAGGGGTTCCTTGTTTAGATTTTTCACTCGATGTACTTGTTCCATTTAGTTACGGGTTAAGTGGGGGTATTTGTATTTTAGACTGTTAAGTATAGACATTGAGGATGATTCTCGGGAGCGCAAAGATGTTATGCATCGCGACTACCTGCACCTATTAAGAAGGTGGATTGATTTATGTATGTGATTATTTGTATGGTTATATTTACATTTAACGCTAGAATGGAGATATTGACACTTAACTTCTAATCATTCAGAACACATGGTATATATATGGGGGGTTCCTTATTTGAATTTTTCGTCCGACGTACTAGTTCCGTTTAGTTAGGGATTAAGTGGAAATATTGGCATCTTAGATTGTTCAATGTAGATATTGCTATGTTCATATCTGGAGATTAATGATGCGAGATATATATGTGAGGGTTTTCTTATCTGGTTTATTCCCTTAACGTGCTTTTCTGGCATTATTAATCTCTAAGATACGAATGCAGAATTTCGGGGACGAAATTCTTTTAAGAGGGGAAGAATGTAAAACCTCGTAATACTGAATGTTGTGAGATATAATAATAAATATGTTATATTATGATAAATAATGTTTATTGATATTTGAGTATGCTAGGAATTAATTTGAGATCAATCCGATACATATATATGAATATATGAGTGCAAATGCACAAAACATGCACGAGAAAAAAATCTGGGAAAATGACTAGTTAAGTGTTTATAGATTTTACATAATGATGAACTTAGAATCTGGGAAAACTCAAAATACCAAAGTTGTAGGTATTTTCAACAGATTTCTAACAAATCTTATATCACCTCATTCCGAGATCGGACGCAAAAGTTATGGCTAAAATACCGAAGGTTATTTTCCTAGTCAGACTAGGTTTCCTGGTTCGGGTCAAACAGGTTTGTTTCGGATTTGCCTCTATAAATACTTATGTTTTTCATAAAAATTTCCTTCTTTTATTATATATATGAACCCTAACAGCCATCCTCTCCCCTCAAAAACCCTAGATCTTATTCTTATGAGTTTTGAGAGCTTTGTGAAGCAAATATCGACAAAAGGGCGAGATCATCGACGTGTGACGAGGGAGAACAGGTGGTTTGTGCTCATGGATTGCTTGCTGTTTATTTCAGAGGCTTGTACATGAGATTAAGGTAAGATTATCTTCATCCAAACCTCCTCATTGTTAAATAACTAGTTTAGATGATTAATATGATGTTTAATATGTGTTTTCATGCTTTAATTTTAACCTGGGTGTTAAAAGTTAGAATTTTGATAATAAATCTTAGACCAATGCTAGATTAATAATCTTTTCTTACTATTTATGATAGTATTATGATCATGATTATTAGGATTTTTCATAATTTTATTCATATATGAGAAATTTAAGTGATGTACTATATATATGTTTTTCTGCAAAAAATTGCAGCACTTATATAATCTTTAATTGTGAGTTTAAGATAGCAAACAAAGTCCAAATTTAACCAAACCAGTTTATATGAAAGATATATGTATCTAGTTTCTAAAACAGAAAACCATTCTTAAAAAGAGTATGAATAGAGAAAGATATGTTATATTTACTAACAACATGTCTTGTAGAAAAACGGCTACACATATATAATGTTTAACTAGAGATTTGGGATAACAAATGAACTCTAACTGAACCAAACTTATGCCATTTGAAAGATGTGTGAATTTAGTTTTCAAAACAGAAAACCCTTTGTAAAAATAGTTTTCCTAGAGAAAGATATGCTTGTTTTACTAACAGATATCATGTTTGTTTTTCCTGCTCGTTTTGTGGAGCTGTGTTGCGACGTTTTGAGGTGCGTTCGCGGAGTTTTGAGCCGTTTGATGTTATACGTATAGTCATGAATATGTTATGTTATACATTTAAGAATCCTAAGGGGATTATGATGAATTTTAATTTGATCATAATTGAATTAGATATAGTTCATATACATGTTGGATGTCGTTGATGAGCACAACTTAGTGCTATATGAGATAGTGCGTCGACACACCAGATATACATAGTTTATACATGAGGTGGATATCATTGATGAGCTCAGTTCAGTATTACATGAGGTAGTGCGTCGATATTCCACATGTACAGGCCATTGAGTCGGATTTTAGGAGGCTTGATCTAGCCGTCCGTCCCACACTAGGGTGCGATGAGGCTCGTGAGCCGTATTTCTAGGATGCCTATTTAGTAGTCCGTCCCGCACTCATGATATCCACTAAGATTACGATGAGACTAATGAGCCGTGTACACAGTTTAGGATACCTACATGGTAGTCTGTTGTACTGAGACAATTATTTGATAGCCTAAGTATGACAGATGCCGATTATGAATACGACCTATCATTGAACTATATAAATGAGATACGTTACTTTTGAAAGTATACAAAATTATGTGTTGGTATTTTTATTCTATCTCTCCAGTGATTGTGGAAGATATTATAAATACGATGTGTTGATATCTTATTTCTTTTACTGTCTTTTTTACTTCTTAGTTGGGATCAATGATTAGAGATTCACAATTTGGGACTTATGGTATATACATGAGGGTTTCCTTGTTTGGATTATTTCGCTCGACGTACCAGTCTCGTGTTATGGATTTCTAATTATTGGTTTCATTAGATTGTCTTTTCTTAGTTCGGTATTAATGTTTAGATATCTACAATTTGAGACTTATGGTATATACATGAGGGTTTCATTGTTTGGATTATTTCGCTCGACATACTACATCTCGTGTTATAGGTTTTTAAATGTTAATCCTACTTAGATACGGGGAAAATGAATCTAGGTATACTATGCTTAATAGATAGAGCCTTCACTCCATCTAGTAGCACTTTCCCTGGGGGCGGATGGAGGTAATCTTATTGTTGCGCTCTGACACTCTTGTTGTTATTCTTTTTCTTTTAAATTACTTTTTAGGTAGTTGGGAGTTTCGGAGAGTCGCAGGGTGACAGAGTTCTAGCATAGTCGCCGTTGCGTATTTTTACTTTTAGAGACTCCACTGTAGTTTTGAGTTTTATCTAGACATTAGAGTTTCATATTCATATTGTAAAGGTAGTGTGCCTTAGTACGATTTTTAGTTGATTCATATTGAGACATTTTTATTATTCAGATATCAGATGTATTATAGTTAAGACATGATTCTTTTCATTTATGAGATATCTCTTCTATATCATGTCTATTACATTTATTCCCTTTATTTTGCCTGTTTGTACCTGCACTTCTATTTGGTTCTACTAGAGGATATTACTGTGATTGGTGAAACATGTTTATGCAAAGTGTGGGTGCATGGTAGGTTTGACATCTCTGGTTTCAACTTAGACTGCAGCCTTGTGTGAACCCAGGGGCGTCACACCGCATACACATTCTGGACTCGTGGGATATATCCAATAAAGAAGCCTTCGAACTTCTGGGCTAGCTCTAGCACGGCGAAGTGGTATGGGATTAAGTCCTTATTACGTACTTTGTATTCTCCTCGGACTTGATTTATGATGAGCTGAGAATCACCATGAGCCTCAAGGTGTTGAATATTGAGATCCTCGGCCATCTGCATCCCTAATAGCAAAGCGTTGTACTCCGCTACGTTGTTGGTGTATGGCTCGATTAGAGAGAATCCTCTTGGGATTACATGACCACTTAGGGATACAAGTACCACCCCCACACCAGCGGTAATTCCTCCATTAGGGTTTGCTCTAGACGCACCGTCAAAGAATAATTTCCATACTTGCATGACCTTTTGGGTTACACAAGCTTCATCAACTTCATCTGGTAAGTCTTCATATAATTTGGACGAATTAGATACTGGATGACCAGCTAGGAAATTCGCTAGAGCTTGGCCTTTAACAGTCTTTTGAGGCATGAATTGCATGGAATATTACGATAGGAGTATTGCTCATTTTGCTAGATGGCAATTCAGTGAAGAGGGTTTCGTCATGAGCAACCTCAAAGGATTCACCTTAGAGATGACGTGAATTGATTGTTCGACCAAGTAGTGTCCCATCTTCTGGACAGCGAATACTAAGGCAAGGCACTCCTTTCTACTCGATTGTACCAGTGTTCAGCTCAACCATGGTTCTGCTGAGGTAGTAGATTGTCTGCTCATGTCCTTGATTATTGTTTTGAGCTAGCAAATCTCCAAGAGAATGATCCATAGCTCTCACATATAATAGTAATGATTTCCTTAATATTGGGGCCACAAGGACAGATGGTTGAGTGAGGTACCATTTTATTGCCTCAAATGCATTTTGGCAGTCTTCATCCCAAATGAACGAGACTCCTTTCTTTATCAACTTGGTGAAGTGTTGGCAGTGTCCCGAGAGGTTTGATATGAATCTTCGAATATAAACCAATCTGCCTTGCAAGCCTCTGAGGTCTTTGATGTTTCTCAGAGGTGGTATTTCTTGGATAGCACGAACCTTTTCTGGATCAAAGAAATCCCCTTAGATATAACTATAAACCTAAGGAACTTGCCGGTGGTAACCCCCAGGAAAGATTTCGTAGGATTCATCTTTAATTAATATGCTCACATGATATCGAACATCATCTTCAGATCTGCAAGATGATTGCCTTTGTTTTGGCTTTTCACTATGATATCATCCACATAGAATTCAATCTTCTTACGTAGATATTCATGGAAGATTGTATTCATTGTACGCTAATAGGTTGCGCCAGCGTTCTTCAATCCAAAGGGCATTACTGTGTAGCAATACACTCCCAATGGTGTTCTGAAGGCAGTGTGCTTTTCATTTTTAGGGTACATTTTGATCTGATTAAACCTTGAAAACCCATCCATAAAAAACATCATCTCATACCCACAAGTATTGTCGATCATGACATCTATGATGAGGAGTGGAAATTCGTCTTTCAGACATGCAACGTTTAGGTCACGAAAGTCATGCAAATTTGGATATTTTCATTTTTCTTGGGCATAGGAACTATGTTAGCCACCTAGTTAGGGTGTTGTTCCTCTCTGACAAAGCCTGAGTTGATAAGCTTTTTAACTTCTGACTCAATTGCCTCCATGATCTCTGGACAAAACCGATGTTGTTGCTGCTTAACGGGCTTTGCATACGGATCGATGTTAAGACGATGCATGTCTACTTTAGGATCAAGATCAGGCATGTATTCATAATTCCAAGCGAAGACATCTATATATTCTATGATGAGAGATATGAGGTCTTCTTTCTCGAATGGTAATAAGCTCTCGTTTATGAAGATTGGCTTGGGATTGATTTCATCCCCCATGTTGACTTGGATTATCTTATCTTCTGTAGGCGGCTCACGTTGTTCGAAGCGCATGTCCCATAAAATGTTAAGGCTTTTGATCCAAGGGTCATTGGTTGACCCAATCAACTTTTCATCATCTTCGTCTGTATCTTTATCTGGATGACTAGCCTAAATCATGTTCACAAACATGTTTTTAAAGAATGTTCTGATGCTTACATCGGATTCCCATGATGATGTTCTGAATGAATGATCTTGCCATAGACAATCATCGGCTTTATTTTCTAAAGGAGGAGGGGTTGAAACATAACATGACCTCCTTCTAGTTTTGTGATACTAATTAGGAGGCTTTCCTTCTGGAGTGAAAGATCGAATTGATGCTCGTCTTCCTTTCCCGAAGTTTAAACTTTCCTGTTTATTAAAGTCATAACACATTCTTCTCATCAAATGGATGGAATTGGGTTCATGATAATGAAATTGTCAGATTCCAAGATCCTCATTTGAACTTTCCCGCTTAGGTAACTCAGAGTTGACTTTACCGAAATAGATTAGCTTTTGGCCTTTCTTTTTAGACGGGACCATAAAGAAGGATTTCTGCACATCTTCCATCTCTTCGAATGTAGTGAAGGATGGTTTGAGTGGCAAATTAAGTGATGCCTCAGCATACAATGTATGCTAGGGTTCTGTACCTGCATCAGTATCAGTCTCTGTCTTCTCGCATTCAAAGGATACATCAGACAAGTAAGCCAAATTAAAATATTCATTAATGTACCACTCGCCCTCACTCAGTACATCATTGTTATTAAGTTCATTCTGGCTCATTACATTCAGATCTAACTCCCACGAGCACTTCTCTTAAGGCTCGAGCTCAAAATCCGCTTCATTGCCACTATTAGTGGCTTCCTTTGGCTGCTCTGGCTCCTAGGAGTCCAGATAGAAGACTGAGTCGGTATGAAAATTCTCCACACCTCTAAAAGGTTGCTTCTCTGCAATTAGGGTTTTGACTTCTCCCTCATCATCAGTATATTTCATTACCTGATGAAGGGTAGACGAGACAATGCGATTCACATGAATGTAGGGCCTTTCTAATAACAGATCGTAGGACGTGTCCGCATCTATGATGTAACAAGTTACCTCTGACTTGAGATCTCCTATTTGGCACAAGAGCTTGATCTTGCCCAAGGGTCGGGTGTTGTTAGCGTTGAAGCCGAAGATAGTAGTGTGGATAGAACTCAATTGATGCAGAGGAATCCTAAGGACTTGCATAACTCTGTATAGTATAATGCTGAGTGCAGAGCCTGGATCGACTTGGACACGACTGATCCCAGAGGACCAAATATACCATGTGTAGTATAGTAGCCTATCATGCTTGTGCTAGATTTGTATATCTTCTTGTGTGAATAATATGTATGGCAAACTTCTCACAGCTTGTAAGCATTATGCACATGATTGTTCTTTCATAACTTCTGGGACTACATGAACTTGTGTCATAAAGTTCTCTGTAACCATTAAAGCTTCAATCATGGCCTCCATCATGGTCTTGGATAGTCACAAGAGCTCATATAGGGTGATCCTGGCCGGAATATTGGCCAACTGTGCTAGAACATTAAAACAGAAGGGAGTGTTTGATCCTCCAGTTTCTTGAAGAAGATTTTTGTTATAGCGGAGCTCCTTCTGTTTCCCTTTCTTTGTAGGCTTCTTAGGATTAGAACCTCCAGCCTCTTCAGCATGTTCTTCTGTTCTTTGACCAACTTTGTTTTCGGGAAAAGTTGCTGTTTTCATTGCTCTTTTTGAGATCTGTTACAACTTCAATCGTTACAACAGAATTAAATGAAAACAAATGATTACAACTTTATCGAAAATAAACACGAGATCCCGTTTTGGTGCGGTCTCGCTTGCGTGGGTCTTTGGCCTGTGACGGGGATGTAGATATCCGTGGACCGCCGGTCGATCAAGATCCTTTCCGGGAAAATCCGGCAGAGTTTCGTTTATCCGCGAAGGGATATAGAAACAGCACTTCGTCGATCCGCGTGAGATCTTAGAAGTTTAAAGCTTATATCTCGGCTAAAACGAGACACTAGCTCTTCTTAGTATCACCGCTAAGGGGCAACACTAAGGAAATGAAGGGGTGAATGAAGAGGGCTGATGAAGAACTTCTTACTCCTCGCTTCGGCAGAGCTTCGCTGCTTCGGAATTCAGGCCTCACTCCTTACTCCAGCAGGGCTTCGCCGCTTCAGACCAAGAGCAATTCTAAGCCAAGATAATTCAGCCAAGAATTGGGAGCCCCTTCAAATAGAGGCCAAGGGGCTCTATTTATAGGCCAAGAGGAGGCCCTAGGGGCTACCCCAAAAAGGTGTTTCGCCGTAAAAGGTGTTTCGCCGTAAAAGGTGTTTCGTCGTAAAAGGCG
>BQKN01000366.1:190351-222296 GCA_022839385.1 Asparagus kiusianus | reverse complement strand
ATATATGTTTGTATTTTCATGTACAATAGCGATACTTCTATAAAGCTCGCACAATACTTTGCGGACAACGGATACAATCCTCCTTACTCAATCACTCTGCAGCAATATGTTTTATCTCCATATTCCAGATACACAAAATAACGATACTTTTGTAAGGCTCGCATAATGCTACGTGGATATTAGATACAACCTCCTTACTCAATCATCCTTACGACAAATAGGTTTTATCTTCTTATTTCCGGATACACGCTTCCAGATGATCGTACAACGGTGAATAGACAAATCAGCCCAAACAGGATATACATACACCGATCACATTCGAGTATTTGGTACAACCGAGGTCTCGTTATGGGAATCACAACCAAATAGCCCTAGTGTGGTACAACCAAAGTCTCATTTTGGGATAAATACCCACACTGAGCACCCATAGCTAATGATCTTGTGATTGAAGATCATGTCCAATGGATGCTCTGGAGTCATGCCACTGCTTCAACTTAGATTCCAACTGAGTAGCAACAAAAGAGGAAGCTCCTCTAGTCCTCCGCTCCCCTAACTCTTGGGATTCGTGCTTCAGTACGACAAGATCTTCAATGAGGGAATCAACTAGCTCTGGGTACCCATCCTCTCTAATCATCGTCATATGGCGGTCAAGAGATCGTCTGTACTGATCAAAACAGAATCTATGATGAACTATACTCTTGACTATCTTTCCCTAGAAGGTAAGAAAACTCTCAAGATCTATCTGGAACATGTCTGTGCCCGGATCGGTATCAGATAGTAATGCCATAATGTGCTCATATGGAGACGATGGAAACTCTACAAATAATCATGTAGAAGAATAAGAACCTTTAGAACATTGTGGGGAAACTTAGACCAAGTTATGAACTCACCAGCACCAGTAGAAGTCCCTTCGGTTTAGCGTCCTGTACTAGGTTCTACGAAACTAATCTCAGAGATACCCGGAATGACGGTAGGCATAACTGTCATCGGTATATCGACTCCACTAGGAGACCTCACAATCTCTGTCTCCATCAAATCTGAAAGAATAGTAGCCTAAAGCTGAGGACTAGGCGGTCGAGTTGTAGCCATAGCTCCCTCCAATGATGAAGGGACGGAACTCCTAGGCAGGCTAGAAATGCCGAGGATTGTAGCTGTATCAGCCCCAGAGGTTGGTTCTACAATTAAAACTCCCATATGTTTAAGTAAAACATTGACAGATGAAGGAGACCAATCTGTGAATTAGATGTATACCTGCAAATGTACCACCCTTAGTGGATGGTTCTACCAACATATCAAGAGCAGTCTAGTATTAGATCCTAAGAAGCTTGTGCTAAGATAAATATGTGTTCGCTGAATCCTCCAGGATCCAAACCATGAAATGCTTGTTCCTCGACTTGTCTCTCTAGTATGGCATCTACACAAGAGCTTAAATGAGTAAAAGAGAAAGAGGCTAGAATTCATAATAGCGAGAATCAGATTCACCTCTAGCAGTTGCAAAAGGTTATTTTACCCTGACATTCGTGCCCGCATTCTTCAATTTGTCTAAAAGAGAACGAAGTGCAGAAACAATTTAAGGGAGAACAAGTTCTAAATTGCCTAACTCCTCTAATTGCCACTCGAATGGTGTACTACCGGTGTTAGATGCACATGGGCTTGGAATCCTCAGTTCAACATTGCTACCCTGGCTAACACCCTCGCCTACCCCGGCATGCATGGGATCATCACCAATAGCATCACATATCTGCTGCACGAAGCTCAAGCCTTTGAAATGGTTAAAGTTGGAGAAGATAGAGTCATGCGGAAATTCATCCTCCCCATGACCCACTAAAACACAAGACATGATTAAGTTCAAAGAATCAATAAGAGAGCTAATTAGAGACTACATGGTTATGAGGGATTACCTTCTCCGCTAATGGGTACGTAGCCAAGTAACTCTGCCCAGGCGAGCGCGCGGATCGACATACGACTTACTCACTATCTTCTTCCGCTTAGGAAAGTGAGCCTCCATGTGGGTACTAGGTCTCTTGTGTTTGGATTTGGCATGCACCTCAACCCGTATGGCAGACTCAACAACAGACCGTAATCTCGTGTGACGGAGGATAAGAGGCTCATCTTCTTCAACCATCCCACCTGGGTTAAAAAGAGTCATCTTGTTAGGATAAGTAAACAAAACCTCTCGCCTTGGCTTTGATGGAGCCGATGGAGGTTTAGGAAAAATAGAGCGCTGAGCCCGATGAGCAAACGCCAGACTCAGTAATTCAGAGAAGAAAGAGTTTGACAGACCTAACTCAACTTCTTCCTCGTTTCCTCTAAGTTTGATATCCATACCTCGAAGGTCTTCTTTAGAAGTCTCCTCATCATCATTGGTAGGAAGGAGCTCCTCCCCGTCCTCACCCTATCTCTGCCTCTGCGAAAAAGTCTGACAGGCTTCTTCCCATGCTTCTTCAAAAGCTAAGCATCATGAGCGACTTTAACAGTAGCTCGGACTAAATTCTCAGCCTCCAACTCTGTTATGTCTCTCACATTTAGGAGCTCATTCGCAGAAATAAGCCACTCACTACTAAGGAAGGTAAGTTGCGGCTTGTGCTTGGATGCAGAGTGAAGGTGGCACCCATGCAACCTGTCATAGTCCAAAGCTATGCTCGAACACTGTCTATAAGACCTCCCTCGGTCCTCGACCTCGGTTCGGGTTCTCAACATATAGTTGGTCATAACTAAACTAACGAGCGAACCGACAGGGCAAATATGGCTCTATATTGAAACGACCCTTCACCCGAAGGACAAGGTATCCAGAGCGGATGTTCACCAACCACCGGAAGCAACTCATATCAAGAGAGGTCCGACCGGTCCTTGGCTTCTCTTTATCAAACAATACCTCGTCGTAACGACCCGAAAAGTAAGGAAAACATTTGAAGAATTCCCAACCCTTATGGACTTGAAGCTCATGCTTGGCATCAGTAAAGTTCTTCGCAAACCATCTGCTCTCCTCTACTGCAAGAGAGGCACTGAAGTGTCTGTGGAGCCCGATGCCAACATCAACTCGGGCCGAAGAAGGATGAGGCATGTCATCAGGTATGTATAGGGGAACTTAGCCTTCACAAAAGGAATCTCCGTCTATATGTGTAAAGTTATTGTCCATATATCTAAGCCCATAATGAATACCGACGACCATCGCCGGAATTAGAGAAAGGTCCTTCCCATGAGCAACCTGAACAGTTGGGAATAGAACCTCAATCGGAAAAGCGTCAGAAAACTGATACGGAATGACGCACTTCTTCAACCAAATGACGAGATACCTCATCAGGAGAGTCATAGGTCGGATACACTTCTGCGCATGCCATAAAAAGGACCAGAACTTGGTCCCTACCGGAAAAGGACCCTTGACAGTCGAAGAAGTAAATGACTGGGTGCCAATCACAGCAATAAAGTCATTAATCGCTGAAGGAGTCAAATGGGCTAACTCATGAATGACTTCACCAGAACTACTCTCCAAATGTTGGAACAAATAATCGGCAAACTACTTCAAGCTTATCTGTATCCTTTTCTTCGCTAGTGAACCTACATTGATCAGGGCGGTGTAGTAATGACAAGTAAGATCCCAGAACATGTCATATATGTCGGAAGAGGCCCTCTTCAATTGTCTCAGCTGCCAGTTCGAAGAAAAATACTCTTGACACGGGTGATCACCTATCGGTAGGCCAGAAACCTTATACATCTCATGAAGAGCCAACCCTAACTCACCATCGTGGGTCAGAAAAGTGTTAGTATCAGGATTGTAAAGCTCCAACAATGCCTATAAATGGTGTTTGATGATCTGTAAACCGTACATGGTGACGCATACTGGAGCATACAATCCACGACGCTTCAGTTCGTGCTCCCAGCGCCCGAGGATATAGCCCGTCATGTGAGTCCACCACTTCCTAGGCGGTGAGTGAATCCAACCATAGCACCTGAAATCTCTCATGGGGAGTTTCCTCCCAAGTCTGGCAAGTCGATTCCTTACTATGCTGGCGGCTATCGACACTTCATCTGACGGTGCCGTATCAAGCCCTAAAATTACCGATTGAAGACCACAAATAGTTATACCCATATGAGTTCGGAGTCTGGTGATGGGTAATGAAGCCACAATAAACCCGCTCATGATCATTTGTAAGATGCCAAGGCATCTCTCATCCTACGGCTTGCTTCTCCAAGTGTGTAAATGAGTACTAGCGAGGAATGGAAGAGATATATAGGGGACTTCCTTCATCATCATTCAGCCAATCCTCATCATCAAGGGTCAACATATCCAGATCCTCAACATGATCACCAAACAAATAATCCGGTTTCTTCAGAGCTTGAGTGGAGCTAGGATCTTCAGTAAGTGGAGCATCTGTGATCTACTAGCATAACGTACGACGAGCCCCACTTTGTACCAACTGATGAACCTCCCTAGGCCCATCTGGAGCAAACTGAGGAGTCAGGCCAATAAGCGGTCCCATAACATTAGCATCGGTCTCTCCGCTATTACCACTCGTCACGTGAAGTAGGAATTTACCCACCGAGAACTCAACTGAAACAAATAACACAATATCAGAAAGATTATTTCTACGATAAAACGAGGACTTAACTCACCTGGCAAATTAGCTAGATAGGACCACTGTTTGGTCATATCGGCAAGATGATTTCAATTGTTTTACACAAGAGGGACAATGTACATTGTCGCGCAAGTAATGTGACAATATACCCTGACTTACAGGATACAATACAACATGAAATCGCCCCGAATGCCTGAAGACGTGTATTGGCCAAGCAACACACGCCTCTCAAAGCTTCAATCCTCGCAAAGGAGGATATCTACTCTTCCCGATTGGCTCGCCAAGGAGACAAACAAGGGTGCAACATAACCTTTAATCGTCTCGAATGCCTGAAAATGTGAATTAGCTAAGCAACACACGCCTCTCGAAGCTTCAATCCCCATAAAGGAGGATGTCATCTCTTTCTGGTTGACTCGCTAAGGACACAAACGAGGGAGCAATACAGAGAATACCAAAAATTATGAAGGCTCACTCCCGTATGAAGAAACTACAGGAGCCTTCTTATTATGTTGAGAGATGGAGTGACTCCTATGAAAGCACGATCATCACGGAGACATGGGTAACCTGCAATGAAATTCAACGAATCAGGTCAATCTCAAATTCAAGAACCCGAAATTAAAAAGGGAAATTATGAACTTTAACTAAAAAATCCTACAAAGAAAATAGGATTTTACAATTAAAGTCTAACTCAACCTACAGGATCCATACATGCCAATAACGGGTTTAAATTGTGTTCAGGACCCTCATGATCAATTTTGGGTGAAATACCCAAAATACCTCTTATGCTCAAGGCTCAATGCTATCCATGAGTACATTAAAAATTTGGCCATGATCGAAGGGGGGAAATCCATCATCCTCAATATCAAAATTTTGGCCACTTTTGCACATAACCTCCTCAAAAATTCATTGGCCACTTTTGCACATAACCCCCTCCAAAATTTTGGCTATTGGTGTGTAACCCAAGCCACCAAATTTTGGCCATGTGTATGCAACCCAAACCCCCCAAAGTTTGGCAAATCTTGCATATAACCCCCATCAAGAGCATTCGGCCATATGCACATCCAAACTCCTCAAAAAATTCGGCCATATGCACATTCAAATTCCTCAAAAAATTTCAACCATGAGCTCATATTCAAGCCCCCAAAAATTCAGCCATATTCACATACCCACAATCAAGTTTCAATCTTTTCCACAAAACCCAATTCATGAGGTGAAAAAGCCCTAATCTTTGCATACAAATTCATGAATTCTTGATGCATACCCACATTACAAGTCAAAGTTCTAATCTTTACATCAAAACCAATGAATTCTTGAAATAAAATCAAGCATACAAGTTATGAAGGAAGCTTACCCAAATCAAAGCTTGACAACCCAAACTTGAAGGAGGAGAATCCAATGCAAAAAACCCTTGAGCTCGAAGGTGATTTTCGACCAAAATATGAGGGGTTCTAAAGGCTAAGAGGTTGACGCTTTAGGAGTTCTTAGAGAGGAAAATTTTAAGTTTGGAAGTTTTAGGTTTGGAGGAGGAAGAAGATAAAAATATGAGGGAGTTCAAAATTAGGTTTTGGAGGAAAGAGAGGGGGACACAAAGGACCCTGCATTGACTCATGGCTATGCGTTGACCGACGTTGACTTTCATCGTAATACGTTGATCGGTATTGACTCATACCTACATGTTGACCGATGTTGACTTTCATCGTAATATGTTGACCAGTGTTGACTCATGGCTACGCGTTGACCGGTGTTGACTTTCATCATGACGCATAGATCGACGTTCACTTTCATCACAACACGTTGACCAACGTTGACTCATGGCTACGTGATGACCTGTGTTTACTTTCACTATAACGCATTGACCGACATTGACTTTTATCATAACGCATTGACTAGTCTTGACTCATGGCTACGCGTTGACTATAGTTTATACTCATACATTAACTGGAGTTTCAAGAATTAGTTTAATCTCGTGTACCTGTTGGAGGTTCAAAGAGATGCAATTTATACTCGTATACTCATTGAAGTGTGAATACTGGCATCAAATACAGCAAAACGAGCGAAAACAGCTATCAAAAAAATACCTGGGACCTCCTCTAGTGGGCGAGACACCACTACGAGTGGTGTCTTGCCCTAGGTGTGTGACACGAGTAGTGTCTCAGCCTATGTCTGAGACACCCCTTGTGTCTCGGTCTAGGTCTGAGACACCCTTTGTGTCTCGGTCTAGGTGTGAGACACATCTTGTGTCTCGACCTAGGAGAAAGAAAAAGAAGGGGGAAAGATAAAAATTTAGAAAAGGACCTATCGTCAGTTAATTTGATCAGTGAGGGACTTTGAGTACCGTGTTGGGACTTTAACATTGGGAGTGTTAAGTGCACAAACATAGTGGGAGTTTGTATGGACTTAATCGAAAGAATTTTGGTGGACCCACTGTCAGTTAATTTGATCAATGAGGGACTTTGTGGTGGAGGACCGTGAATCAAGCATCCCACAGGTGCACCATAGGAGTTTCGTGAGGGAAGATTGACCAAATGAGGTCATTGAATCTCATCTCAATGAAAGAGTACTCAGAAAATCACAGTGGGAGGGTTTTAATCATCTTGGAAATGATTAAAATGTCATAGTGGGAGGTTCTCAATCACTTTTATTATGATTAAGAATGAATTATTCAGATGACTTGTCTTCATCTTGAACAATTAGCTGATCTCGGGTTATCCTTAAGAATATCATGCATAGCATTCTCTAGGAACTTCCCGTTAAACAGGTTATCCTGAACGTACTAGGGATAGTACTTTTTTAGAAACTTCCTATTTATTGGCATCATGAGTTTGTCACCATCTTTAGTGATTAAGTGATATGTTCCGTTTGAGCAGACTGTCTTTATTACAAACAACCCTTCCTATTTGGGTTAAAATTTGTCTTTCTTCTTGGAGTTGAGTATCATTGGTCGCCAGACGACAAGAACCAAGTCTCCTTCCTTAAAGCTTCATTGTTGGACTCTGTTATCAAAAGCTTGGGAGATTCTAGCCTGGTAAAACTCAATTTATTGCTGAGCCTCTATGTATTTTTCATCCAACATCTCAAGTTCTTTGAGGCGTTTCTAATGTTGTTCCTCCATTATTATCCCTGTTGCGCGAGCAATGCCAAGGGATGGAATTTGGATTTCTAAGGGAAGAACAGCCTTACATCCATATACTAGAGAGTACGAAGTTACTCTGGTAAGTGTACAGACTGTGGTGTGATATGCCTATAGAGCTTCGTCGAGTTTGTCGTCCCAATCTTATTTATTGATTCTGACGAGCTTTGACGGAATCTTAATAATAATTTTGTTAAAATCTTCAGCTAATCTGTTCACTGTGGGATTGTATGCTGTCAACAAGACGTCTTGAATCCTAAACTTTCCATAAAATTTGATGAAGGCATTGCTGACAAATTGACGGTCATTGTCGTGCAAGATTTGTCTTAGAACACCATATTGGTAGATGATGTAGCGTTTGATGAACTTGACGATGTTGCTTGTTTTCACTTCTTTAAGTAGAACCGCTTCAGTCTACTTTGATAAGTAGTCAGTAATTGCTAAAATAAAATGATCACCTTTGGTTGACGGTGAAGAATAGGACCGACAATGTCCATTCCTCATGTCTCGAATGGCCATGATATGGCTGAAGGATGCAATTGCTCTGGGGGTTGGTGCATATAGTTTGCATGTATCTGACATGCGTGACACCGTCGAGCATAATTAACTGCGTCCTTGACCATGGTTGGTTAATAATATCCTATTCTTCTGAGTTGATCATAGAGCTTGGGACCAGATTAGTGTGCACCACATGTTCCGTCGTGCACTTCTTTGAGAGCCTCCTTTGCTTCTTTGGTCGAAAGACATTGGAGTAGCAGACCATTATATGCGCAACAATACAGTGTCTGGGTCGCCATGTTATAATAGAATCTTGGTGCTTTTCATCGGACTGAGTCTCTTTCTTTTATGTCTTCCGGTAAAATACCGTGTAAGACATAATCAATAATGAGAAATCAAAAATCTCGAGGCTCGAGTTCAATTCTAGCAGAGTGTACCTCCTTGATGTCCAAAGTACAATCTGGTATAAAGAGCTTGTGAGTTCTCACAATGACCCATTGTTCTATGTCGGGAGGCTGTGCCAAAGATACTGCTAGTGCTGCCAGTGCATCTACATATGCGTTCTGGAGACATGGAATGTACTCGATGATGAATTCTTCAAACGAGTCTGTCATCTCAATGGTTTCCTTGTGGTACGGTATCAGGTCTTGATTCCTGACCTTATACTCTCCTCAAATTTGGTTGACTATTAGTTGAGAATGACCAAAAGCTTCGAGATATTCGACCCTCAGCTATTTGGCGAAACTAAGCCCAATGAGCAGTGTCTTATTTTCAACCCTTTTGTTGATGTCGGGTTATCCTTAAGAATATTATGTGTAATATTCTCTAGTAACTTCCCGTTGGATACAAGGGAAATAGTTTATACTCATATACCTGTTAGAGTTTCGGAAGAAGTAGTTTATACTCATATACTTTTCGGAGTGTCAGAAGAAGCAGTTTATACTCATATACTTTTTGGAGTGTTTTCTGTTCTCATTCGGTTTGTTCTACCATTCTAACACCGGCCTCAACTAAAGCTTGAATTCTGTTTTTAAGAATGAAGCAAGCCTTAGTGGGACGAAGGACCCTCTTGTGATATGCACACTATTTTGGATCTGAACTCTTATTGGCTTCCTCTTGATTTTTAATAGGTGGCAGTTTGATCTTGTTGTTGTTCAGGAGATACTCGAAGATGGTTGGAATGTCATCATCTTTAAAAGGGTACTGTTGCATTTCTGGCGATAGTTGTGGTGATTGTTGTTGTAATGTTTGATCAACAATAGCCACAGGTGCTGTCGGTTGGCTTCTCTCAGCCTCCTTTCTTTTAAGAAAGCATTTAGCGAAGGTTGTGACTGCCTCTCTAACCTTCGTCTTCTTGTCCTCGCATTCATATCTACTCGAACGATGTTGAGGAAAAGCAATCGAGTCACCCTCAGTGTCATTGAGGGGTGCAATTGAACCACCCCTAGTGTTACCAAGGGGTGCATCAGCCTTGATGAATTCATGTACCCTTGGATCACTGTCATCTACTCCATTTCGAATGGGTGTGACAGGAGTAGTGTGATGACTAGACTCAGCCCAATCACTGTCATCTACTCCATTTCGAATGGGTGTGACAGGAGTAGTGCAATTACACGTATAAAGTTATCCTCGCTGGGATGTTAGTCGATTGGGTCATAACATCAAAGCGGTATGGAGTGTTCAAACTTCCTGATTTATCTCTCCCCAATCGGACGATTAAATGAGACTACTTTAGGTTTTGAACCTTTTGTTGCTGGGATTCCTTTTGTTTAGTTGCAGCCTCCTTCTATTTATTGGTTGATGGCTGCTGAGGTTCTCCAGAAGACTTTGGCATGGTCGTGACCATCCCGTGCTCAGCCAATTGATCGATCACATTAGGATAATTGAATTGATATTCGTTCCCACTTTTGGTGGCAAAGGACGGTTCTTCGCTACTCACAAAAGCTTCATGCTCATCATGGAAAATTGGAAAGGTGGGGATCCCTTCGTCATTTTCCTCCGGAATTGCTGTGGTGGCCCAATAAGACTTTCCCTTTCCCTTAGACTTGGATTTCTTCTTATAAGATGAGCCCGTCCACTGTTCGTCTTCGAGCAGATCTGGATAGACCCAAAGAATTTCGCTGTTCGGGGCCGTATGTGGTAGTAGCCCCTTCTGATGTTGTCTATGAAAATCGTCGTTGACGCTCTTGATCTCCACCTTCGTCACGGGTTCTGGTTAAAACCATGTTAGGGGCACAGACTTGAAGCAGCTAGTAATTGCATTCACACCAACCTTCTTTTCCTTAGATTGCTTCATAGTGATGATCCCAACGTTAATCAGGACTTGGATTTTGTCTTTGAGTGCATAACATATCTTGGTGGGATAATGAACTGCCCTATGGAATGCACAGTATTTTAGATCTATAGTCTTCTTAGCTCCCTCCTGGTCAGTGATTGGAGGCAACTTGATCTTGTTGTTCTCCAAGAGGTATTTGAATATACCGGGGACCTCGTCTTCCTTGAAGGAGTATTCCTTCGAGAATTTTAGCTCAGAAGCCTTCTGTTGCCGTTGAGGTTGTTGTTTCTATTGAGGCGATTACTGCTTTGGCGCTTATTGTTGTGGCTGCTGTTGTGGTTGCAGTTAGAACGTTTGATTTGCGTTCACTACATTTGCTGGCGCCTTCCCCTTGCCACGAGGAATAAAATTTTGCTTTGGGGCATTAGTCGCTGATTGACCTCTTTCGGCCTTCTTCCTTTTGAGGAAACATTTAGTTTGCTCCCCCGTGCACTTTCAATTCTTTCCAAGTCTTGGATAGTGTCACACCCATAACTTCCAACACGTCCAAAGATAGATTGTTGTGGCATGTTTAGAGAATGAACTCCTCCATAATTGGATCTCGGTAGTTCATCGCCTTATTTTGGAAGTGCATGATGAAGTTCTTGACCGATTCTCCGTCCTTTTGTTTCTTCACCACAAAGAGTGTTCCAACTGACACTTTAGTGTCATCATGGAAGAAGTTGGTGAGAAACATGCTCTCTATGTCACTCTAGCTGTTGATACTTCTGGACTTGAGATGGTACCAATCGAAGGTAGCTCCGCAAAGGGTGCCAACGAATGATCGGACCATTAATGGTTCGTTGTCGAAAATCACACCGAGGTGAGAATTGAAGTAAATCATGTGCTGAGTGGGGGAACCTCTCCCATCAAATGGTGTGAAGTTGATTAGATTAAATTTTTTCGGATGTGGGATCAACTCCCACTCCCCTGGATAGGGACACAGAATACGGATCTTCTTTACCTCTTGAGCAAACATCAATGCGTTGATCTTGCTCTCCAAGTCTTTCATTTTCTCATCATCGCTTGTATTTTTCTTCAGATGATTTTGAGGAGAAACAACTGGACCACCCCCAGCGTTGTTACCATCAGTAGGACCACACACAGCATTTTGGTCAACAGGAGGTTTATCAGCGTTGGAATTCTCATCCACGTCTGAATCGCTACTTCCTTGATTAGTAGCGTTGCGACGGCTAGATTCACCAATCTGATTTGATAAAGCTTGAATCTGTTGATCATGCAATTCCCTTATCCATCACACAATCATTTCCATTTTGAATTTGAAATTATCTTTCTGCTTGTCCAGAGCATCTTCGAGGATTTTGGCCATTTGTTCAGCATTGATCGTGAACGCCTGACGGGATTGTCCTGTGCTAGACACCGTATTGTTAGAAGTGATCGCGGAGTTGGCATTTGACGTTTCATGCTCCGAAGAGTGTCCTCTATTTGTTTAGGTCATCTAGTTCCTGACCGTAACCAAGCGATGCACTAAGATGCCTCTGGGAAAGAGTTAGGGCTGTAACGCCTTGTCGATTTTTTTTATCGGACATATTGATAGTAACTTCTGGAAGCTCGTCATAATGACCGGCATATTTCTTCTTGTAGAAGCATCATGAGTTAGATTTAGGTGCTTCAGTATAGATCCTTTCAAATACCGAGACCCTCCGCAGAGCGATCTTAGGGCAACTACATTCTGATAATACTGCCCTGATTAACTTCTCACAAGGATAGTGAGAGTCTAATTCTGGGGTACTTCTCTTTCAAGATTTATTTGTACCCCAGCCCGATAGTACAACTTATCAACATTATGGTCGGAGCAATCTATCAGTTGTTTGTTTGAGTCTCTAGGTATAACATTGTCGTTTGACAGACACGTTCTCTTCTGAATAGGTAGCGCCTTGTTGGCATTCACAGGAGTCACATGTTTGGAATCACACCTTAGCGAAGGTGGAACTTTAACGGGCTCCTGGTCTTCCACACGCAGCCCCAACCGGGTGGTTTACTGGAATTAGTTTGTTGGAAGGATGCATACGACCCCCCAGTTTGAAGAGTTGCTGGGGATTTGTTCACTGGACCCAAGCGTTCTTTGATAGGAGTCTTGCCTTGATCTTCGTGTAGAGGACCCAAGCGATCCTTTAATGAAATTCTAAATTTGGATAGATCCACACTGCCGTAGGGCTTTACCAGAGATAGAAGAGCAACAGGAACGAGATCGGAAGTTGATGGAGGGTTGGAAGCAGCCTTAGAGCTGGAATTAGATGAGAGACACGACTGGTGTCTTTCCCCAAGTGGAGGCGTCTTGGCTATTTTCGGTGAGATTTTTGTTATTGTTTTGGCCTTTGGCACCCAGACATGTTTGGATTTTGGTGATTTTTTGACCACCTCTTCTTTTTGTAGCTCTTGTGCCTTTTACGCAAGGATCCGTGCATGCGCAAGAAGTGCACGACGCTTCTGGATGCGCTCCTCAAGAGTAGAACGTATTCGTTTGACATGAACCCATTTGTTAGCTAACGGTTAGGAGGAGGAACCCATTGCTTATTGTGGCGACGACTTAGTGGTTTGGCGCCTTTTGAATCCTAAATCTGCTTGATAACGAAATCTGTCCACCCGCTGTGAATTAATGAGCAAGACGTTGGCGCTGCCTATGACGAGCCCTCTTCGTTAGAATTGGTGCACTTTCAATGGGCAACTCCATGACCTGTGAGGAGTTATCATGAGCATAAGATCCGGCTTTCTTGGATGCCGGGGAGGAGTCTTCAATAACAATTGGGTGAAGATCGACACCTTGAGCCTTCAGGTCCGAAGACCAACGAACCTTCTTTAGGGAAGTGGTCTTTCTACGCTTATAAGGAGAAGAAGATCTGGAGGAGGAGGATGAGACGTACTTCTTGAACTTTTGCTGGTCGAATTCATACTCGACCTTTTCATCAACATGGATCTTTATCATCGGCTACAGCATAACAGCCTCGGCAGCGAGGCTATTGGCTCCCACTATGATCCCCAGCATGTTCGCGTCAAAAATTTGATTCATTTAGGAACTCGTTACAATCGTTTATCGACTTACAAGTTCAAAAGAGTGAGCCTTTTTTTATAAGACTTCTCTACACAAAAGAATTTAAACAGAGAATTTCCTAGAAACACACGCAGAGGACGTTTATCACCCGCTGCATGTATGGGGTCTTTGCATGTGCCGTAGTTTATCCGTGGACCACCGCGAATCAGATCTGGTTGATTTCGTTGTCTTGTAAAGAAAACAAGAAATTGAAGTCAATGACTCAGCATAGTAAGGCAAACACTCTTCTCGAGATCACAACAATGGAGCGATCTCAAGGAAACTACAAAAGAACATTGAAGGGGTGCAAATCTCTCGAACCATATAGGCTTCAGAAGCTCAGTTTTTGGATAAGAACGAATGATTTGATCTTATCCTCAGTTGTAATCACTTAACCATATTCAAAGATAACTCCAAATTAGTTATAGAGGCTTTGGATCATAATTAGGGTAGTTAACATCGAAGAAATGACGTGAAATAGCATTTTCAGGGCCGGGATAGTCTCGACCATGCTGAGACAGTCTCGGCCAGGTTGAGACTATATTAACCAGGCTGAGACTGTTTTGGCCTTGGCCAATGCACAAATGTGTCTTGGCCTTGGCTGAGATATAGTTTTCCCCTTTTTGATTGTTTTTGTCGTAACTTTCAGATTTGGTTTCAGAACGACGTAATTAAAAGTGCGTCAGAAAGCTGGGGAAAAGGTCTACAATCTCCAATGGGTGAATCATATGTGGAGCAGACGAGACAATTTTGAACTCCCACTCTTTCCTCCAAAAATGACTCATGGCTATGACGTAATTAAAAACGAGGTTTAGGGTTTTGTACAAGGGTCCTTTGTGTCCCCCTCTCTTTCCTCCAAAACCCAATTTTGAACTCCCTCATATTTTTATCTTATTCCTCCTCCAAACGTATAACTTCCAAACTCAAAATTTTCCTCTCTAAGAACTCCTAAAGCATCAACCTCTTAGCCTTTAAAACCCCTCATGTTTTGGTCGAAAATCAACTTTGAGCTCAAGGGTTTTTTGCATTGGATTCTCCTCCTTCAAGTTTGGGTTGTCAAGCTTTGATTTGGGTAAGCTTCCTTCATAACTTGTATGCTTGATTTTATTTCAAGAATTCATGGGTTTTGATGTAAAGATTAGAACTTTGACTTGTAATGTGGGTATGCATCAAGAATTAATGAATTTGTATGCTAAGATTAGGGCTTTTTCACCTCATGAATTGGGTTTTGTGGGAAAGATTGAAACTTGATTGTGGGTATGTGAATATGGCTGAATTTTTGTGGGCTTGAATATGAGCTCATGGTCAAAATTTTTTGAGGAATTTGAATCTGCATATGGCCGAATTTTTTAAGGAGTTTTGATGTGCATATGGATGAATTCTCTTGATGGGGGTTATATGCAAGATTGGCCAAACTTTGGGGGGTTTGGGTTGCATACACATGGCCAAAATTTGGTGGCTTGGGTTACACACCCATAGCCAAAATTTTGGAGGGGGTTATGTGCAAAAGTGGACAAAGAATTTTAAGGGGGTTATGTGCAAAAGTGGCCAAAATTTTGATATTGAGGATGATGGATT
Organism: Asparagus kiusianus; assembly: GCA_022839385.1. Classification (NCBI taxonomy): domain Eukaryota; kingdom Viridiplantae; phylum Streptophyta; class Magnoliopsida; order Asparagales; family Asparagaceae; genus Asparagus; species Asparagus kiusianus. The sequence continues at coordinate 207,147 of BQKN01000366.1, read as the reverse complement.
TCCCCCCTTCGATCATGGCCAAATTTTGAGTGTACTCATGGATAGCATTGAGCCTTGAGCATGAGAGGTATTTTGGGTATTTCGCCCAAAATTGATCATGAGGGTCCTGAACACAATTTAAACCCGTTGTTGGCATGTATGGATCCTGTAGGTTTAGTTAGACTTTAACTATAAAATCCTATTTTATTTGTAGGATTTTTTAGTTAAAGTTCATAATTTCCCTTTTAATTTTAGGTTCTTGAATTTGAGATTGTACCTGATTCGTTGATTTTCATTGCAGGTTAGCCATGTCTCCATGATGATCGTGCTTTCATAGGAGTTGCTCCATCTCTCAACATAATAAGAAGGCTCCTGTAGTTTCTTCATACGGGAGTGAGCCTTCATATTTTTTGGTATTCTGTGTATTGCTCCCTTGTTTGTCTCCTTGGCGAGTCAACCAGGAAGAGACGATATCCTCCTTCGTGGGGATTGAAGCTTCGAGAGGCGTGTGTTGCTTAGCTAATTCACATTTTCAGGCATTCGAGACGATTTCAGGTTATGTTGCACCCTCGTTTGTCTCCTTCTACATCTCAGCTTCAATCCTCGCAAAGGAGGATATCAACTCTTCCCGATTGACTCGCCAAGGAGACAATGTGAATTGTAGATTTTTTTAGTTAAACCTTATTTTTAATTACGTCATAGCCATGAGTCATTTTTGGAGGAAAGAGAGGGAGTTCAAAATTGTCTCGTCTGCTCCACGTATGATTCACCCATGGGAGATTGTACATCTTTTCCCCAGCTTTCTGACACACTTTTAATTACGTCGTTCTGAAACCGAATCTGAAAGTTACGACAAAAACAATCAAAAAGGGGAAAACTATATCTCAGTCAAGGCCAAGACACATTTGTGCCTTGGCCAAGGCCAAAACAGTCTCGGCCTGGTTAATATAGTCTCAGCCTAGCCGAGACTGTCTCAGCATGGCCGAGACTATCCCGGCCCTGAAAATGCTATTTCACGTCGTTTCTTTGATGTTAACTGCCCCAATTCTGATCCAAAGCCTCTATAACTAATTTGGAGTTATCTATTAATGTGGTTAAGTGATTACAACTGAGGATAAGATCAAATCATTCGTTCTTATCCAAAAATTAAGCTTCTGAAGCCTATAAATACAATCCTAGGGCCTTCATTTGCACAGATCCAAAATTCTCAAGCCTCAGTGAAGCTCTATCGAATTAAAGAGTGAGGAGCATGAATTTTAGAGAGGAGAAAGAGATCTCGGCGAGCTAGTCAGCATAAAGAGGAAGAAATCGAGAGATTTGAATCCGTTCATCCATTTCCTTGAGATCGTATCTAGCTGTGATTCTCGAGAAGAGTGATTATATCGCTTTGTCAAGATAGTTACTTTAGTTTCTTATCTCCTTTACGAGGTAACAAAATCTTTATATTGGATTTGATCAATTGGTGGTCCACAGATAAACCCCGGCACAGGCCAAGATCCCTTGCAAATAGCGGGTGATAAACATCTGTTGTGTGTTTTCAGAAAGTTGTAATTTTTTTATTTTTGTTTGTTGAGATCATTGTAATGACTAAATTTGTAATGAGTCTGTTAATAAAAGAACTAACTTTCCACCAAAACACTTAACACTTCCATTGTTAGAGTCCGGACATAGTACTGGAAATTTCAAACCCCCATGTGGTAAAGTCCTTACAACTTGACACCAGAACCTCCACTATATAATTGGTACAAGTCAACACTCCCACTGTTATTTGTACCACCACTCCCACTATCCTTGGTCAAACCTTTAAACAATTTGGGCCATAACCAAAATCCCCTCTTGATTCCTTCCATGAACGAGAGGTCCATTTCCAAATTCGAACGATCAGACCTTTAAACAGTTAGGGTCGTTTCTCCATTCTCGCTTGGTCAAACCTTTAAACATTTAGGACCAAAATCAAAATATCCTATCGATTCCTTCCATGAACGAGAGGTCCACTTTTAGAAAACGGACTTCCCTTTCGATAAACGAAAGGCCTCTACCCATATCAAGCGCTCAAACCTTTAAACAGTTAGGGTCGTCTTAAACTTCTATTTGGCCAAATATTTAAACAGTCAGGGCTAGAGTCAAAATTTTATTTAGATAAATGAGAAACCCCCCTTTAGATTGGATAATTAAACATTTAAACAGTTTGAGTTATCTAAATCTTTGCGATTTTCGGAGTGAAGATCCCACTCTTAGTTTCACCCCTCAGATTCTCGAAGTAAAGATCCCACTTTGAGTTTCTTTTGCAGCAGGAGATAGAATATAAAATTCTTCCTCTCCAGCAACGGGTTCGTCTTTGCTCCAAAAGAAGACAAGCATGAGATAGAAAATAAAATTCTTCCTCTCCAACATCAAGATCCATGCTTTACACATATGTGGGACTTTATCTCGACCCCTTATTAGAGATAAGACTGCGCCTAACACGCATTGCCAGTTAGTCTTTTGCCAAGAAAAGGATGAAAATCCACGTATTCGGCATCATGGTAGTTTGTTATTAATAATGTCAAAATCCATGCATTGCATGCATGGGGGATATTATCTCGATCCATAATTAGAGATAAGCCTACGCCTAACATGCATTGTCGGGTGGTACGTTCCTGTGAAAGCGACAAAGTCTATGTATTCGATATCATAGCACTAAGTCTAAAATAGTTCACTCTTTTAGCACAACGTTACATGTAGAACAAACTTATATAATCTACATACTAGCCCGACTTAAACAGTAGTCGGTAAAGACTCATCAAATCTGTTAATGGCTGAGAGTTTGCTAAAATCTTATAATGAATAGCTTGTGATGACGGATTCGCACTTCTAACTCGGAGAGCCTCCCTTCATAAAACTTGTTCAAGCTTCATCTTCAATCAGCTTTAATAGTCATTGACGCATCAACTTCATCAGTTGGTCTCGTGACTTAAGTACCTCTGACAACATCAATTCTAGTCGAAGCCTTCATAAGGAACCTTTAAAGCATTCGTAATGGTAGCCGAATCAGCTCCAATAGCTGGTCCTACAACCAAAAATTCCCTATGGTTAAGTAAATAACTTGTGGGACATAAGGGTAAGATCCGTACCTACAGATAAACCAGCATCAACGGTTGGTCCTACAGTCTCTACACTTGGGCCTGCCATGTGTTACAACGTTGGTGGAGCTTAAACTGTATAGACTCTAGTAAACGTACAAATATAAACTATGTTAATGTGATATGACGCGTTGCAATGAAAGTTAACGCTCGTCAATGTGTTACAATGAAGGATAATGTTGGTCAACGCAGTTGTAGGCGTATGAAATTGCCTATAGGTCCCTTAGCACAACTCGACACGGTGATTCGACAAATCAACGAACCATCGAATGACGAGGCGACGAGGTCAACAAAGTGCACGTGATCAACGAATGCATTCGCGTGCGGAATCAATCCAACGGTTCGGGAAGTCAATGAGTCGTCCGACCAAGAACGGACTCGGATGAATCGCGATCGAATCAAGATCAGTTTCGGACCCAAACTCAGAAGTGGAATTACTGCCAAATCTGGAATCAAGTCAACGAATCGTTTCCAGACCAATCAACCACACAACCGAATTACGGACGGAACCGGAAACACCGAAAAATAATCGAAACGACGGAACACCCGGGGGACTCGGCCGAAGCCGAGCCACCCCAGGGTGGCTCGGCCTAAGCCGAGCCACCCTGAGGTGGCTCGGTGGCCGAGCCACCCCAGGGTGGCTCGGCCAAGGCCGAGCCGCCTTGAGGTGGCTAGGCCTAGTTCCGTGCCCAAGGCACAGTTTTGAGTGCCTATAAATAGGCCTTCAGGTTCATTTGTTCGGAGGTTGGGAAAAAGAGGAGTCGAAGCTCTGCCGGATTCAAATCTATCTGTAGGCGTATGACATTACCTATAGGTCCCTTAGCACAACTCGACACGGTGATTCGACAAATCAACGAACCATCGAATGACGAGGCGACGAGGTCAACAAAGTGCACGCGATCAACGAATGCATTCGCGTGCGGAATCAATCCAACGGTTCGGGAAGTCAATGAGTCGTCCGACCAAGAACGGACTCGGATGAATCGCGATCGAATCAAGATCAGTTTCGGACCCAAACTCAAAAGTGGAATTACTGTCAAATCTGGAATCAAGTCAACGAATTGTTTCCAGACCAATCAACCACACAAGCGAATTACGGACGGAACCGAAAACACCAAAAAACAATCGAAACGACGGAACACCCGGGGGACTCGGCCGAAGTCGAGCCACCCCAGGGTGGCTCGGCCCAAGCCGAGCCACCCATGGGTGGCTAGGCCCAGTTCCGTGCCCAAGGCACAGTTTCGAGTGCCTATAAATAGGCCTTCAGGTTCATTTGTTCGGAGGTTGGAAAAAGAGGAGTCGAAGCTCTGCCGGATTCAAATCTAAGAACTTAGAAAAGATTGGTGTTCGCGGGAAAATTCGTTGCTTCTTTCATTGATTCCATTGCCATCTCAATAACTGTTTATCGGTTACAAAGATCCGGTCTTTTTATAAGATCCGGTTACAATGAAAATCAAAATAAAAGAAAAGAAAGATTACAACTTTGTTTCCTTGCTTGTCGAACAAATCGCGAGTTCCTGTTTTGCGGTCACTCGCTTGCGTGGGTTGTTTGCCTGCGCCGGGATTGTTTGCCGTGGACCACCGCGAGATCTAGATCCGGTCGGATCTACGCAGTATTACGGGTATTATCCCACCAAAGAGATAATAGCCGGGAGGGATCGTTTCACCAAGGAAACAACCGCTCGAATCTCGGGATCTAAGAACCAAGCTTAGATCCGGAGTGTACCTACTTAGATCTGAGATCCGGGATCCGGTTCCTCTCGAACACCTGCCTTATTTGACGTTGATGATCGCCGAGCACCAGATCTGGATGAGCAAGTCTTCGAAGTCTTAAAGTTTGAATCTTGTTTAGATCTGAGATTTCAATCCTGCAGGGCTTCGCCTCCTCCAAAATCCAACCTCTGAACAAATGAACCTGAAGGCCTATTTATAGGCGCTCGAAACTGTGCCCCGGGCACGGAACTGGGCCTAGCCACCCATGGGTGGCTCGGCCTTGGCCGAGCCACCTCAGGGTGGCTCGGCTTGGGCCGAGCCACCCTGGGGTGTTTGTCCGTTTCGTTTGTTTTCCGGTGTTTCCGGTTCTCTGTTGTTGATTCGGTTTGTGATTGGCTTAGTCTGGAATCGATTTGTTGACTTGATTCCCGATTTGGCAGTAATTCTACTTCTAAGTTTGAGTCCGAAACTGATCTTGATTTGATCGCGATTCGTCCGAGTCCGCTCTTGTTTAGACGACTCGTTGACTCCCCGAACCGTTGGATTGATTCCGCACGCGAATGCATTCGTTGATCGCGTGCACTTTGTTGACCTCGTCGCCTCGTCATTCGATGGTTCGTTGATTTGTCGAATCGCCATGTCGAGCTATGCTAAGGGACCTATAGGCAATTTTATACGCCTACAGATACCCCCTCCAAAGTATTTCAGCCTCATTCTTTTATAGAAGAGTCTGGAATACTTTGGATGTGATTGTCCCAACCTTCAGTCGGTGTAACGGGACTTTGGAATGGCTTCTGTTCTTGATTCCTTCAGCCCTCCAGGTTGTTCGGTGCTTTGTCGAACTTCTGTAAGGATTCCGGTGCTGTATTTATTGTCTGACCGTCTGTTGGAACTTTGAACTTGAAACAGATTCTTGATTTCTTGACTTTTTAGCTCGAGTTGATTGATTCAACTTAGAACTGATCGTCGATTGACAGCGTTGAGTCTTCATTTACAACGCGTTGTCCGGCGTTTGAACTCCATTGCGACGCGTTGTCTGGCGTTCAGGCTTCATTGCGACGTATTGTTCGACGTCTGACACAGTTTATACTCGTACGTCTGCTGGAGTATACACAGTTTAAGCTCTTAAGGTATTGGAGCGTGGCGGATATTCGAGTCACGAGACCAATCCACAGAATCGATGCATCAATGACTCGTACTTATAGAATTTTTGGCAAATTCTCAGCCATCAACGGGTTTGATTAGCCTTTACCAACTACTGTTTGAGTCGGGCTAGCATGCGGATTGTTTAAGTCCGTTCCGCATGTGACGTTAAGCTAAAAGAGTTAACCCTTTTAGTGCTACGATATTGAATACATAGACTTCGTCTTTCTCCTGTGAAAAGACTAAACAGCAACGTGTATGAGACGTTGACTTAGGATTTTTGGCAAATCCTCAGCCTTCAATGGATTTGACGTGCTCTTACCGATTACCGTTTGAATCGGGCTTACATACGGATTGTTTAAATCCGTTCCGCATGTGACGTTGTGCTAAAGGAATGAACTCCTTTAGACTTTGTGCTACGACTTCGAATACGTAGACTTCGCCATTTGTTATGGGAATAGGCTACCCAGCAACGTGTATTAGACGTTGACTTATCCCTACTTAGGCTTTGGGATAAAGGTCCCCAGAATCGAACTTTGGTATCTTTTTCAATCGGAAAAAGACCAAACCGGCGACGCATGTTAGGCGTCGACATATCCTTTCTTAGGATTCTGGATAAAATTCCCCATGCGTGTGAGGCATGGATTTCGGTGTTATTAATAACAACCTGCCACAATGTTGAATATGCGGACGGGTGTTCTTTTTAACGGTTAAGAACTAACCGGCAGCGCGTGTTAGGCGCAGACTTATCCTTACTGAGGTTTCAGGATAAAATACCCCAGAATCGAACTCTGGTGTCTTTTTCAATCGGAAAAAGACTAAACCGGCAGCGCGTGTTAGGCGCAGACTTATCCCTGCTTAGGATTCGGGATAAAATTCCTAGGATGAATCCAAGATTGATAAACTCTTGGAAAAGGTTGGCGTGGGAAGGAAGAATTTTATATTCTATTCCCCGAACAAGGAAAGGAGACTTGAGGTGGGATCTCCACCCCCAGAATCCGGAAATGTGAAACTAAGAGTGGGATCTCCACTCCGAGAATCGAAAAGATTCAGATAACCCTAACTGTCGGAAGGTTTGATTACCGAACTAAAGATGAATTTCTCTTTTATCGAGAGTGAATTGTGGTTTTGGCCCTAACTGTAGGAAGGTTTGACCAAGCGGGAGTTTGAGATGATCCTAACTGTTGGAAGGTTTGATCACTCGATTTGAAAGTGGATCTCTCGTTCATTGGAGGAATCGAGAGGGGATTTTGGTTTTGGCCCTAACTGTAGGAAGGTTTGACCAAAATGGGTGGTTTGAGACGATCCTAACTATAGGAAGGTTTGATCCCTCGATTTGTGGGCCTCTCGTTCATTGAAGGAATCGAGAGGGGATTTTGGTTTTGGTCCTAACTGTAGGAAGGTTTGACCAAGTGGGGAGTGAGAGTGAGAGTACAAACCACTGTAGGAATGTTGATTCGTACAAATCACTCAAAGGGGGTTCTTGATGTTAAGTGATAAAGACTTAACAAAAAAGGGTTTTGACCATTCGTCAATGATTGATAGATCAAAATTCTAAGCATTAGGAGTTTAATGCTTATCACTTTGTTCATAATGACCGGGTTATCCCTAAGAATATTACTTTTTAACATTCTTCCGGGAACTTCCCGTTACCTGAATTATCCACCCCCAGCTTTCTTTGCAAGACTGGGTGTATCATTGTATCAGCTGCACGATCGGGTTATCCTTAAGAATACCACGCATGGTACTCTCCAGGAACTTCCCGTGGAAGGAAGGAAATAGTTTAGACTCATATACCTATTGGAGTATCAGGGAGCAGTTTAACCTCTTATACCGGTCGGAGGATCGAGAAGCAGTTTATACTCGTATACTCTTCGGAGTTTCAGGAAGCAGTTTATACTCTTATACCGGTCGGAGTTTTGCCGTTCTTGACTGGCTCACTCTAGCGTTATGACGCCGGCTTCAACCAAGGTTTGGATGCTATTTTTGAGTGTAAAGCACGCCTTGGTTGGGTGAAGGATCCTCCTGTGGTATGCGCAGTATTTCAGATCCGCAATATCGTCAGCTTCCTCCTGATTCGTGATCGGTGGGAGCTTGATCTTGTTATTGTCAAGGAGAGATTTGAAGATGGCTGGAACATCTTCGTCCTTGAAGGAGTACTCTTTTTGAGGCCTCTGATCCGAAGTCTTTTGCTGCCTCCGGGACTGCTGTTGCGATGTTTGATTAGCATCGACAGTCGTTGCGGGTGTCTTTCCTTTACCACGGGAGGCGAAGTTCGAGTTCGGAGGATTTGTCATCGATTGACTCCTCTCGGCTCTCTTCCTTCGGAGGAAGCGTTCGGCTTGCTCACCTCGGACCTTCAAGTCTTTCCAAGTGTTGGACGGTGCTGTCCCTATTGCTTCCAACACGTCCAATGCGAGGTTGTTGTGGCAAGTCTGGAGAATGAACTCTTCAGTGATTGGATCCCGACAATTCAACGCTTTGCTCCGGAACCTCTTGACGAAGGTTTCGACCGGTTCCCCATCCTTTTGTTTCTCGTCGAGCAATGTTCCGATGGATATCTCGGTGTCGTCGTCGAAGAAGTTGGTGAGGAACATGGTCTCCATATCGTCCCAGCTGCTCACGCTACCTGGCTTGAGGCGGCGGTACCAATCGAAGGCGACTCCGCGAAGAGTGCCAACGAATGATCGCACCATCAGAGGCTCATTGCCGGAGATAACACCCAGGTGCGATTTGAAATAAATCAAATGCTGAGTGGGGGAACCTTTCCCATCGAACGGCGTGAAGTTGATTAGACTAAACTTCGCCGGATAGGGGATTGATTCCCACTCCCTTGGGTATGGACAAGGAATGCCCGTTTTCTTCACTTCTTGAGCGGACATCAAGGTATTGATTTTGCTCTCGAGGCTTTTGATCTTCAAGTTTTCACTTGTATCTTCGTTGGCATCCTCATTACCACCCCCTGCGTTGATGGGAGGGTCATTGGCATTATGAGTTTCGTTTGCCCCTGTGTCCTCATCTTCCAGATTGTTCTGGTTACGACGACTTGATTCACCTTGTTGGTTCCTCAGTGCCTGGAGTTATTGGTCATGCATCTCTTTCATAGTCTGCATAGCCATCTGCATCTCGAGCCTGAAGCTCTCCTGTTGTTTGGCCATGGCTTCTTCAAGCATCTTGGCCACTTGTTCCGCGCTTATCATGAACGACTCGCGGGGTTCTCCTTCGCTGGATACAGTGTTGTCAGACGCAACCGCAGAGCAAGCATCCGACTCTTCATCTTCTGAAGGTAATCTTGTCCGAACCCTGCCATACGTCCTTCGTGAGATGGCTCCGGACTGCAAACGGGCTAGACGCCGGGATGCATTCAGAATCGACTCGAGATCATCCCGTGCCAATGTCCCCTTGTTGGTCATATTAGCGGTGACCCTCGGGAATTCTCCGTCTTCAACCACCGCTCTCCTTCGTCGGAAACGCCTAGGCCTTGGCTTTGGCGTCTCAGTGCTGAGCCTTTTGAACACCGAAACCCTTTCGGGGACCGTCTTAGTGCAATTACACTGAGACAATACCGCTCGAATGAGTTTGGAACAGGGGCACTGAGTCTCGAGCCTACGAGGACTTCTCTTTCTGGCTCTGTTCGTACCCCCAGCACGATAGTACAGCTCGTCCGTATGAAAGTCGGAGCAACCTATCGCGTGTTGGCACGATTTCCCAGGTATAACGTTTTCGTCATCGGACGACAACGTTTCCTTCTGGGGGCGAATTGCCTTCTTTGGGCTTTCGAGAGTCACACGCCTCGAAACATGCCTTTGTGGGTGTGAGTTCTCAGTAGGCTCCTGGACTTCGATGCGCAAGGTAGTGCGCTTGGGTGCCACGATTTCTTTGTCATGTTGAGGGTTACGGCGACCCCCAGCATGTTGAATTGTTTGGGACTTCTTCATCGGGCCCAAACGTTCTTGAATTGGCACTTTGCTTCGCTCCTCGGGAAGTGGACTGAGGCGCTCCAAGACTGATTTCCTTTTCTGGGATGGCCTTGTGGGATCTCCCGGAATAGTTGTGGAAATCATCGGCGGCTTCGTTTGGTTCGCCGGAGGTTGAATCTGCTTCGAAGGTGGCAAAGGTTGCTCTTTGGCCTGAATCATCACTTCGGACTTCAGCCTCCAAACTTTGCGGGTTGGTGGCGGTTTTTTCGTCACCTCCTTCTGAAGCTTTCTACGGGCTTCTTCAGCTTGAGCCCGTGCCTGCGCTGATAGTGCGCGACGCTTGCGAATGCGTTCCTCCAGCGTTGAACGGTTCCGTTTGACACGGACCCATTCCGTTGTTAGTGGCTTGGAAGAGCCGCCGTTCATCTGTTGTTGAGGCTGTTTGCCTCTTCTGTTTTTCAGCTCCGCCTTGTAGCGGACTCCGTCAACAGACTCCATTGCCCTTGCGAATTGTTTCGCGAGGCGTTTACGTTGCCTTTGGCGGGCTCTCTTTGAGAGAGTCACCACGCCCTCGGCAACGGAAGATTCGGCCAGAGTAGATCTGACCTGGTTGGAAGTTGGAGAGATCTCACCTAATGCAGCTTCGGCATCCAGCGGGGCGAGATCTTTGTTGGTAGCTTCAACTTCTTCGTACCAACGAGCCTTTCTCCTGGAGGAGAACTTCTTGGACTTGCGGGGGGAGGTTGATCCGGACGAGGACACGTACTCCTCGAACTTCTGTTGGTCGAACTCATACTCGACCTCCTCCACGACCGGGATCGAGATCCGCGGCTGCGATGCAACGATCTCGTCAGCGAGATCGGTGGCTCCCACTGTGGTCGCCAGATTGTTCGCGGGAAAATTCGTTGCTTCTTTCATTGATTTCATTGCCATCTCAATAACTGTTTATCGGTTACAAAGATCCGGTCTTTTTATAAGATCCGGTTACAATGAAAATCAAAATAAAAGAAAAGAAAGATTACAACTTTGTTTCCTTGTTTGTCGAACAAATCGCGAGTTCCTGTTTTGCGGTCACTCGCTTGCGTGGGTTGTTTGCCTGCACCGGGGTTGTTTGCCGTGGACCACCGCGAGATCTAGATCCGGTCGGATCTACGTAGTATTACGGGTATTATCCCACCAAGGAGATAATAGCCGGGAGGGATCGTTTCACCAAGGAAACGACCGCTCGAATCTCGGGATCTAAGAACCAAGCTTAGATCCGGAGTGTACCTACGTAGATCTGAGATCCGGGATCCGGTTCCTCTCGAACACCTGCCTTATTTGACGTTGATGATCGCCGAGCACCAGATCTGGATGAGCAAGTCTTCGAAGTCTTAAAGTTTGAATCTTGTTTAGATCTGAGATTTCAATCCTGCAGGGCTTCGCCTCCTCCAAAATCCAACCTCTGAACAAATGAACCTGAAGGCCTATTTATAGGCGCTCGAAACTATGCCCCGGGCACGGAACTGGGCCTAGCCACCCGGGTGTTTGTCCGTTTCGTTTGTTTTCCGGTGTTTCCGGTTCTCTGTTGTTGATTCGGTTTGTGATTGACTTAGTCTGGAATCGATTTGTTGACTTGATTCCCGATTTGGCAGTAATTCCACTTCTGAGTTTGAGTCCGAAACTGATCTTGATTTGATCGCGATTCGTCCGAGTCCGCTCTTGTTTAGACGACTCGTTGACTCCCCGAACCGTTGGATTGATTCCGCACGCGAATGCATTCGTTGATCGCGTGCACTTTGTTGACCTCGTCGCCTCGTCATTCGATGGTTCGTTGATTTGTCGAATCGCCGTGTCAAGCTGTGCTAAGGGACCTATAGGCAATTTTATACGCCTACAATTGGAGCTTTGGAACTTCAAGGGCTTGTCCATCCAGATCCGGTGCTCGGCGATCGTCAATGCCAAATAAGGCAAGAGTTCGAGAGGAATCGGATCTCGGATCTCAGATCTACGTAGGTACACTCCGGATCTAAGCTTGGTTCTTAGATCCCGAGATTCGAGCGGTCGTTTCCTTGGTGAAACGATCCCTCCCGGCTATTATCTCCTTGGTGGGATAATACTCGTAATACTGCGTAGATCCGACCGGATCTAGATCTCGCGGTGGTCCACGGCAAACAACCCCGGCGCAGGCAAACAACCCACAAAGCGAGTGACCGGATAACAGGAGCTCGTGATCTGTTCGACAAACAAGGAAATAAAGTTGTAATTTTCATTTCTTTTTATTTGATTTTCGTTGTAACCGGATCTTATAAAAAGACCGGATCTTTGTAATCGATAAACAATTACCAAGAGTGTACAATGGAATCAGTAATGAAGAAAGCAACAAATTTTCCCGCGAACAATCTGGCGACCACAGTGGGAGCCACCGATCTCGCTGCCAAGATCGGAGCGTCGCAGCTGCGGATCTTGATCCCGATCGTGGGGGAGGTTGAGTACGAGTTCGACCAACAGAAGTTCGAGGAGTACGTGTCCTCGTCCGGATCGACCTCCCCCCGCAAGTCCAAGAAGTTCTCCTCCAGGAGAAAGGCTCGTTGGTACGAAGAAGTTGAAGCTACTAACGAAGATCTCGCCCCGTTTGATGCCAAAGCTGCGTCGGGTGAGATCTCTCCTATTTCCAACCGGGTCAGATCCGCTCTGGCCAAATCCTCCGTTGCCGAGGGCATGGTGACTCTCTCGAAGAGAGCCCGCCAAAGGCAACGTCAACGCCTCGCGAAACAATTCGCAAAGGCAATGAAGTCTGTTGACGGAGTCCGCTACAAGGCGGAGCTGAAAAACAGAAGAGGCAAACAGCCTCAACAACAGATGAACGGCGGCTCTTCCAAGCCACTAACAGCGGAATGGGTCCGTGTCAAACGGAACCATTCAACGCTGGAGGAGCGCATTCGCAAGCGTCGCGCACTATCAGCGCAAGCACGGGCTCAAGCTGAAGAAGCCCGTAGAAAGCTTTAGAAGGAGGTGACAAAGAAGCCGCCACCAACCCGCAAAGTGTGGAGGCCGAAATCCGAAGTGGCGATTCAGGCCAAAGAGCAACCTTTACAACCTTCGAAGCAGATTCAACCTCCGGCGAACCAAACGAAGTCGCCGACAATTCCCATGGCTATTCCGGGAAGTCACACAGAATCATCCCGGAGAAAGAAGTCAATTTTGGAGCGCCTCGGCCCATTCCCCAATGGACGATAAAAAACTCCAATTCAAGAGCGTTTGGGCCCGATGAAGAAGCCCCGAACAACTCAACATGCTGGGGGTCGCTATCACTTTCAGCATGACAAGGAATTCAAGGATGCTGTGCGCGTCAATTTGCGCATCGAGGTTCGGGAGCCCGTTGAGAATTCACGCCCACAAAGGCGCGTTTCAAGACGCGTGACTCTCGAAAGCCCAAAGAAGGCAATTCGCCCCCAGAAGGAAACATTGTCGTCCGATGACGATAACGTTATACCTGGGAAATCGTGCCAACACGCGATAGGTTGCTCTGACTTTCATACGGACGAGCTGTACTATCGTGCTGGGGGTACGAACAGAGCCAGAAAGAGAAGTCCTTCTAGGCTCGAGACTCAGTGCCCCTGTTCCAAACTCATTCGGGCGGTATTGTCTCAGTGTAATTGCACTAAGACGGTCCCCGAAAGGGTTTCGGTGTTCGAAAGGCTCAGCACTGAGACGCCAAAGCCAAGGCCTAGGCGTTTCCGACGAAGGAGAGCGGTGGTTGAAGACGGAGAATTCCTGAGGGTCACCGCTAATATGACCAACAAGGGGACATTGGCACAGGATGATCTCGAGTCGATTCTGAATGCATCTCGGCGTCTAACCCGTTTGCAGTCTGGAGCCATCTCACGAAGAACGTATGGGAGGGTTCGGATAAGACCACCTTCAGAAGATGAGGAATCGGATGCCTGCTCTGCGGTTGTGTCTGACAACACCGTATCCAGCGAAGGAGAACCCCGCGAGTCATTCATGATAAGAGCGGAACAAGTGGCCAAGATGCTCGAAGAAGCCATGGCCAAACAGCAGGAGAGCTTCAGGCTCGAGATGCAGATGGCCATGCAGACTATGAAAGAGATGCATGACCAACAACTCCAGGCACTGAGGAACCAACAAGGTGAATCAAGTCGTTGTAACCAGAACAATCTGGAAGATGAGGACACAGTGCAAATGAAACTCATAATGCCAATGACCCTCCCATCAACGCAGGGGGTGGTAATGAGGATGCCAACGAAGATACAAGTGAAAACTTGAAGATCAAAAGCCTCGAGAGCAAAATCAATATCTTGATGTCCGCTCAAGAGGTGAAGAAAACGGGCATTCCTTGTCCATACCCAAGGGAGTGGGAGTCAATCCCCTATCCGGCGAAGTTTAGTCTAATCAACTTCACGCCGTTCGATGGGAAAGGTTCCCCCACTTAGCATTTGATTTATTTCAAATCGCACCTGGGTATTATCTCCGGCAATGAGCCTCTGATGGTGCGGTCATTTGTTGGCACTCTTCGCAGAGCCGCCTTCGATTGGTACCGCCGCCTCAAGCCAGGTAGCGTGAGCAGCTGGGACGATATGGAGACCATGTTCCTCACCAATTTCTTCGACGACGACGCCGAGATATCCATCAGGTCATTGCTTGACGAGAAACAGAAAGACGAGGAATTAGTGGACACCTTCGTCAAGAGGTTCCGGAACAAAGCAATAAACTGTCGGGACCCGATCACTGAGGAGTTCATTCTCCAGACTTGCCACAACAACCTTGCATTGGACGTGTTAGAAGCAATGGGAACAGCACCGTCCAACACTTGGAAAGACTTGAAGGTCCGAGGGGAACAAGCCGAACGCTTCCTCCGAAGGAAGAAGGCCGAGAGGAGTCAATCGACGACAAATCCTCCGAACTCGAACTTCGCCTCCCGTGGTAAGGGCAAGACACCCGCAACGACTGTCGATGTTAATCAAACGTCGCAACAGCAGCCCCGGAGACAACAAAAGAACTCGGGTCCGAAACTCCAAAGAGAGTATTCTTTCAAGGACGAAGACGTTACAGCCATCTTCGAATCCCTCCTTGCAAATAACAAGATCAAGCTGCCACCGATCACGAATCAGGAGGAAGCTGACGATATTGCGGATCCGAAGTACTTCGCATACCACAGGAGGATCCTTCACCCTACCAAGGATTGCTTTACGCTCAAAAATAGCATCCAGACCTTGGTGGAGGCCGGCGTCATAACGCTAGGGTGAGCCAGTGAAAACGGCACAACTCCGACCGGTATTAGAGTATAAACTGCTTCCTGCAACTCCGACCGGTATAAGAGTATAAACTGCTTCCTGAAACTCCAACCGGTATAAGAGTATAAACTGCTTCCTGACACTCCGACGAGTATACGAGTATAAACTGCTTCTCAATCCTCCGACCGGTATAAGAGGTTAAACTGCTCCCTGATACTCCAATAGGTATATGAGTCTAAACTATTTCCTATTGTTGACGGAAAGTTCCTAGAGAATTGTTATATTCTCAAGGATAACCCGGTCATATAACTTATTGTAATGTCAAACCCAGCGTTGCAAAGAAAGCTGAGGGTGGATAACTAATGTATCGGGAAGTTCCTCGAAGAATATTACACTTAATATTCTAGAGGATAACCCAAATTCATTTTCCAAAACCCCTCACTGATCAATTCCAATCGACAGTGAGTCCACCAAGAATGTTCTTCTGGCCCTCTTGATTCCTTCCATGAACAAGAGGTCCACTCTTGATTTGGAGTCCCCTTTCGATAAACGAAAGAACTCCCTTTCCTTTCTCTTTGGTTAAACCTTCTCATGGTTATAACCGAAGTAGAAATTTCACTTCGATAAACGAAGAACTCATCTTTCGATCAGATAACCAATCCTATAAAAGGTAAGTTTATCTAGATCTTCCGGATTCTCAGAGTGGAGATCCCACTTCTAGTTTCCTTCTTGCACTGGAAGTAGAATATAAAATTTTTCCTTTCCAGAATCAAGGAATAGAATATAAAATTCTTCCTTCCTTGCTCGGGGAATAAAATATAAAATTCTTCCTTCCCCACACCAACTCTTTTCCCAAAATTTATCAATTTAGGATTCATCCTAGGAATTTTATCCCGAATCCTAAGCAGGGATAAGTCTGCGCCTAACACGCGCTGCCGGTTTAGTCTTTTTCCGATTGAAAAAGACACCAGAGTTCGATTCTGGGGTATTTTATCCTGAAACCTAAGCAAGGATAAGTCTGCGCCTAACACGCGCCGCCGGTTAGTTCTTAACCGTTTAAAAAGAACACTCGTCCACATATTCAACATTGTGGCAGGTTGTTATTAATAACACCAAAATCCATGCCTTACACGCATGGAGAATTTCATCCTGAATCCTAAGAAAGGATAAGTCGACGCCTAACACGCGTCGCCGGTTTAGTCTTTTTCCGATTAAAAAAGACACCAGAGTTCGATTCTGGGGTACTTTTATCCCGAAGCCTAAGTAGGGATAAGTCAACGTCTAATACACGTTGCTGGATAGCCTATTCCCATAACAATGGTGAAGTCTATGTATTCGACATCATAGCACAAAGTCTTAGAGAATTCAATCTCTGAGCACAACGTTACATGCGAACGGATTTAAACAATTCGCATGCTAGCCCGACTCAAACGGTAGTCGGTAAAGGTTAATCAAATCCGTTGAAGGCTGAGGGGTTAGCCAAAAATCCTAGAGTCAACGCCTAACACGCGTCGCCGGGTAACCTATTCCCGTAATAAGTGGTGAAGTCTATGTATTCGACATCATAGCACAAAGTCTAAAGGAGTTCATTCCTTTAGCATAACATCACATGCGGAACGGATTTAAACAATCCGTATGTAAGCCCGATTCAAACGGTAATCGGTAAGAGCACGTCAAATCCG
>BQKN01000366.1:132408-190341 GCA_022839385.1 Asparagus kiusianus | reverse complement strand
AGTCTCAGAGAATTCAATCTCTGAGCGCAACGTTACATGCGAACGGACTTAAACAATCCGCATGCTAGCCCGACTCAAACGGTAGTCGGTAAAAGCTCATCAAATCCGTTGATGGCTGAGAATTTGCCAAAAATTCTATAAGTACGAGTCATTGACGCATCAATTCTATGGATTGGTCTCGTGACTCGAGTATCCGCCACGCTCCAATACCTTAAGAACTTAAACTGTGTATACTCCAGCAGACGTACGAGTATAAACTGTGTCAAACATCGAACAACGCATTACAATGAAGCCTGGATGCCGGACAACGCGTCGCAATGAAGCTCAAACGCCGGACGATGCCGTCAATCGATGATCAGTTCTATGTTGAAGCAACCAACTCGAGCTAAAAAATCAAGAAATCAAGAATCGACTTTAAGTTCAAAATTCCGACAACGGTCAGACAATAAATGCAGCACTGGAACCCTTATAGACGTTCGACAAAGCACCGAATAGCCTGAAGGAATTGAAGGAATCCAGAATAGAAGCCATTCCAAAGTCCTGCTACGCCGACTGAAGGTTGGGACAATCACATCCAAAGTATTCCAGACTCTTCTATAAAAGAACGAGACTGAAATACTTTGGAGGGGGTATCTGTAGGCGTATGAAATTGCCTATAGGTCCCTTAGCACAACTCGACACGGTGATTCGACAAATCAACGAACCATCGAATGACGAGGCGACGAGGTCAACAAAGTGCACGCGATCAACGAATGCATTCGCGTGCAGAATCAATCCAACGGTTCGGGAAGTCAATGAGTCGTCCGACCAAGAACGGACTCGGATGAATCGCGATCGAATCAAGATCAGTTTCGGACCCAAACTCAGAAGTGGAATTACTGCCAAATCTGGAATCAAGTCAACGAATCGTTTCCAGACCAATCAACCACACAACCGAATTACGGACGGAACCGGAAACACCGAAAAACAATCGAAACGACGGAACACCCGGGGGACTCGGCCGAAGCCGAGCCACCCCAGGGTGGCTCGGCCAAGGCCGAGCCACCCATGGGTGGCTAGGCCCAGTTCCGTGCCTAAGGCACAGTTTCGAGTGCCTATAAATAGGCCTTCAGGTTCATTTGTTCGGAGGTTGGAAAAAGAGGAGTCGAAGCTCTGCCGGATTCAAATCTAAGAACTTAGAAAAGATTGGAGCTTTGGAACTTCAAGGGCTTGTCCATCCAGATCCGGTGCTCGGCGATCGTCAACGCCAAATAAGGCAAGAGTTCGAGAGGAATCGGATCCCGGATCTCAGATCTACGTAGGTACACTCCGGATCTAAGCTTGGTTCTTAGATCCCGAGATTCGAGCGGTCGTTTCCTTGGTGAAACGATCCCTCCCGGCTATTATCTCCTTGGTGGGATAATACCCGTAATACTGCGTAGATCCGACCGGATCTAGATCTCGCGGTGGTCCACGGCAAACAACCCCGGCACAGGCAAACAACCCACAAAGCGAGTGACCAGATAACAGGAGCTCGCGATCTGTTCGACAAACAAGGAAATAAAGTTGTAATTTTCATTTCTTTTTATTTGATTTTCGTTGAAACCGGATCTTATAAAAAGACCGGATCTTTGTAATCGATAAACAATTACCAAGAGTGTACAATGGAATCAGTAATGAAGAAAGCAACAAATTTTCCCGCGAACAGCAGTGATAAATTCACCGAAACAAGGCTAAAATTAATTTTAGGTTAAAGCATACTTTTGGGACTTCAATCGCAGTTCAGATATGTGTCAACGACAAAGTTAATTAATTCAACACTGATTCAATGACACGAGCTACAATCAGAACCCTATACACCAGTTTCAGTTCAAGACTTCGACTACGGTCAGACGATAAACGCAGCACTGGAAGAATTTTAGCATTCGATAAAATACTGAATAGATTAAGAAATGAAGAAATCAAGAACTGAAGCCAGTTACAGGTCCTTCTATATAGATCTCTTCGACAAAATACTGAAGAGATTGAAGATTGGGCCTATCACATCCAAAGTATTTTAGGCTCTTCTATAAAAGAACGAGACTGAAACACTTGGAGGGGGTCTCTGTAGGCATCAAAAATTACCTATAGGTTTCGCAAGCAGCTCGAGATAGAGAAAGACAATGAACGTTATTATCTAAGTCAAGGAGGATTATCTGATGCTGTAGCGAAGCTAACAAGCTCATGAAGCGAGTTAGCAAAGCATACGAGTCAACGGGATGAAAAAATAACAAACAAACGACTCGACCAGGAGTTATGTTTCATCCACAAAGAGCAAAGTGCCACTCGTGTCTCGCTCACTCCATGTGTATTTCACCCAAGGGAGGTTGTAGATCTCTTCTCTAGCTTCTAACGCATTTTGGATCACTTCATTCTGAGATCGGATGGGAGAGTTAGTGGCAAAATAATGGAAATACGTCAACAACGTCTCGCCCAAATAGGAGAGGCACCAGCGGTATCTCACCCAATGGGAAAGACACTATTAGTGTCTCGGCCAATGGGCGAGACACCAATCGTGTCTTGGCCCAAGGGCGAGACACCAGCGGTTTCTCTCACCCAATAAAGCTGTTTTCACCCATTTCTTGATAAGATTTCATCCCGGAATCTCCTCGACTGATTTGAGGCTATCTTTAAATATGATAAAGTCAAAGCATCCATTTTTATCTGATAATAGAGCTTTTGAAGCCTATAAATATAGCCATAGGATATCTATACACAGGAGATCGGGAATTTAAAGCTGTCGGCGAAGCCCTGTCATTTTGAATAGCAGAGGAGCATGAATTTTAGAGATAGGGAAGAGAGATCTACGAGTTCTTTAGTATAAAGAAGAAGAGTTCGACAGATCTGTAACCCTTAGCACCCGTTATCTACTGTAGGCATCAAAAATTGCCTATAGGTTCCCGCACGCAGCTTGAGACAGAGAAAGGATGATGAGTGTCATCATCCAAGTCAAGGAGGATTATCTGATGCCGTATCGAAGCTAACAAGTGTATGAAGCGAGTTGGCAAAGCATACGAGTCATCGAGATGGCAAAATAATAAAGAAACGACTCAACCATGAGTTATATTTCACCCACAAAGAACAATGCGCCACTCGTGTTTGGATCACTCCCTGTGTGTTTCACCTATGAGAGGTTGTAGATCACTTTACCAGCTTTCTAATATATCTTGAATCGTTTTATTCTGAGATCAGACGAAACAATTAGATGCAAAACAACAGGGAAACGCCAAAGGCGTCTCTGCCAATGGCTGAAACACCAATGGTGTCTCGGCCCAGGGGCGAGACACCAGCAGTGTCTCTCGCCCGGTAAAGCTGTTTTCACCCATTTTCGATAAGATTTCATCCCAGAACCTCTCCAAATAATTTGAGGCTATCTTTGAACGTGGCTAAGTGGTTATAACTGAAGTTGAGATCAAATCATTCATTCTTATCCAAAAACAGAGCGTCTAAAGCCTATAAATACAGTCCTAGGGCCTTTATTCACAAGGATCAGAATTTTGGGAGCAATGGCGAAGCCCTGACGTTTTGGAGAGCAAGGGGCATGAATTTTAGAGAGGAGGAAGCAAGTTCTTGATGAGTTCTTCAGTAAAAAGAGGAATAGTTCTAGAGATCTGCAACCCTTCAATGTTATTTTGCAGTTTCCTTAAGATCGCTCCATTGTTGTGATCTCGAGAAGAATGTTTGCCTTACTATGCTGAGTCATTAACTTCAATTTCTTGTTTTCTTTGCAAGACAACGAAATCAATCGGATCTGATTCGCGGTGGTCCACGGATAAACCACAGTACATGCAAAGTCCCCATACAAGCAGCGGGTGAAAAACGTCCTCTGTGTGTGTTTCTAGGAAATTCTCTATTTACATTCTTTTGTGTAGAGAAGTCTTATAAAAAGGCTCACTCTTTTGAACTTGTAAGTCGATAAACGATTGTAACGAGTTCCTAAATGAATCAAATTTTTGACGCGAACACGCTAGGGATCACAGTGGGAGCCAATAGCCTCGCTGCTGATGCTGTTGTGCTGTAGCCGATGATAAAGATCCCTGTTGATGAAAAGGTCGAGTACTAATTTGACCAACAGAAGTTCGAGAAGTACGTCTCATCCTTCTCCTCTATATCTTCCTCTCCTTATAAGCGCAGAAAGACCACTTCCTTAAAGAAGGTTCGTTGGTCTTCGGACCTGAAGGCTCAGGGTGTCAATCTTTACCCAATTGTTGTTGAAGACTCCTCCCCGACATCCAAGGAAGCCGGATCTGATGCTCATGATAACTCCTAACAGGTCATGGAGTTGCCCATTGAAAGTGCACCAATTCTAACGAAGAGGGCTCGTCATAGGTAGCGCCAACGTCTTGCTCGTTAATTCACAGCAGGTGGACATATTTCGTTATCAAGAAGATTTAGAATTCAAAAGGTGCCAAACCACTAAGTCGTTGTTTGCATCGGGAACAAGTTTTGTTATAGAATTTATTATAACTGTTTATCGATTACAATGAATACAAAAGAGTGAGCTTCGTACTTTGTAAAACTACTCTTTACAACAAAAATCAAATTACAAGCTCCTTAGAAACAAACGCAGGATCATTATTTGGATCACTGCTTGCACGGGATCTTTGCCTGTGCCGGGGGTACGTTAGCCCGTGGACCACCGAATCACGGATTCTGATTGAATCGTGAAGGCTTTGGGGATTCTTCCTTCGTTTAGAAGCAAGAATAGAGTCAGTGAATATCTTATCGAAGTAAGATGAACACTCTTCTCAAGATCAAGTCAAAGCTTAGATCTTAAGGAACCTCCTAATTATTAGAAGGAGATGAACTCTTGAAATTCTCCCAAAGTCTCTCTGCTCTTTGTCCTTGGATCTGCTCCAAAAATGCTCAACCCCTTTCGTAACCTCTGTCCCACTACTTAAATACCATCTTTTTATGAGGTTAATGGGCCTATTTTTAGTTTGTAACTATCTCCCCATGTTTATGGTTAATCTCAAACAGTTATGAAGCCAAAAAACCATCAAAAAACGTGTTTTAAGCAACCCTGTGGCAGAGATAGAGTTGTGTGTCTCGCACTTCCGAGACAGTTTGTACTATCTTAGGTATTTTGGCTCTAACTCCCTCGTCCGATCTCAGAATGAGATGATCCAAGATACGTTGGAAAGATGACGAAGAGATATATAACTTTTGTCTTTTGAGTTTCTTCAGTTTTAGTGAGAGACAGTCATAACTGTCTCGCATTCTGAGACAGTTGCAACTGTCTCGCACTTCCGAGACAGTTTGTGTTGTCTTGGTATTTTAGTTCTAACGCCCTCGTTCGATCTCAGAATAGATGATCCAAGATGCGTTGGAAAGCTGACAAAGAGATCTATAACTTATATTTTTTGAGTTTCTTCAGATTTGATGCGAGACAGTCATAACTGTCTCGCATTCTGAGACAGTTACAACTGTCTCGCACTTCCGAGACAGTTTGTGTTGTCTCGGATATTTTAGCTCTAACTCCCTCGTCCGATCTTAGAATAAGATTATCTAAGATGAATTGAAAATCTGATGAAGAAATCTACAACTTTTGTGTTTTGACCTTCTTTAGATTTGGTGTGAGACAGTCGTAACTGTCTCGCATTCTGAGACAGTTGCGACTGTCTCGCTCTTCCAAGACAGTTTGTATTATCTCGAGTATTTTGGCTCTAACTCCCTTGTCCGATCTCGGAATGAGATGATCTAAGATGCGTTAGAAAGCTGACGAAGAGATCTACAACTTTTATCTATTAACCTTCTTCAGATTTTGTGCAAGACAGTCATAACTGTCTCGCATTCCGAGACAGTTGCAACTGTCTCGCACTTTAGAGACAGTTTGTACTGTCTCGGGTATTTTGGCGCTTACTCCCTCGTACGATCTCAAAATGAGGTGATCCAAGATGCGTTAGAAAGCTTGAGAAGAGCTCTACAACCTCCCATAGGCAATACACTCATGGAGTGGGTGATACACACATGGTACTTCATCCTTTTGTGGGTGAAGCACAACTCCCGGTTTAGTTGTTACTTTATCGTTTAGCGTGTTTCACAGACTTGATGTGCTTTTTAGCTTCTCTATAATATCAGATGATCTCCTTTAACTCAGATAATCTTCTTTGACTCAGATAGTAATATTCATCATCTTTTCTTCATCTCGAGCTGTGTGCGAGAACCTGGACCAAAATCAGAATCACCTCTCGATAAAGGAAAGGTTTCCGCACATTCCCCACTCGGTCAAACCTTTAAACAGTTAGGACCAAAGTTGGAATTCCATCTCAATAAATGAGATATCCACTTTTAGATTGGATAATCAATCCTTTAAACAATTAGGGTTATCTAAATCCTCTTGATTCTCGGAGTGGAGATCCCACTCTTAGTTTCGCCTTTTTAGATTCTCGAAGTAAAGATCCTACCTTGAGTTTCTTTTGCAGCAGGAGATAGAATATAAAATTCTTCCTTTCCAGCATCGGGTTCATCTCTACCAACAAAAAAGAGACCAAGAGATAGAATATAAAATTCTTCCTCTCCATCATCGGGTTCATCTCTACCAACAAAAAAAGACCAGAAGATAGAATATAAAATTCTTCCTCTCTATCATTGGATTCATCTCTACCAACAAAAAAGAGGTCAGGAGATAGAATATAAAATTCTTCCTCTCCAGTGTTAGGTTCATCTTTTCAACAAAAAGACGCAACCCATTAACATTTTCAAATCCATGTTTTATACGTAGGGGACGTTATCTCAGTCCCTTATTAGAGATAAGTCTACGTATAACACACATTGTCGGGTGGTATGTTCCCGCAAAAATAACCAAACCTATGTATTCAACATCATAGTACAAAGTCTAAGAGAGTTTATTCTCTTAGCACAACATTACATGCAGAACGGACTTAAACAATCTGCATGCTAGCCCGATTCAAACGGTAATCGGTAAAGGCTTATCAAATCCGTTGATGGCTGAGGATTTGCCAAAAATCCTATAAGTATTTATTCTGAGTAGGATAAAAAATCATAATAAAGTTTAAGCTCTGCCAAACTCAAGGAAGACACAAATTCAGCCCGAAGGCCACCTTTCTTCAAGCGGGACAATTGAACCCGCCTCAGACACACGAGGTAGGGTATACTGTCTCGTGCACACAAGACATCATCGAAAAATCCTCTCCAGTGATTGTGGTCGTATCAGCTCCAATGACTAGTCCTACAATCAAAATCCCTCGGTGATTAAGTAAAAAACTGACAAATGTATAACGGTCCACACCAAGAGAAACTCCGTACCGGTAGATGAACCGACATCAACACTTGGTCTTACAGTCTCTACACTTGGGCTTGCCATGTCCTAATGCTAGTCAATGCATTACAACGAAAGTCTATTCTAGCCAACGTGTCGATAATTCCGCCGAAACAAGGCTCAGGATAAAACGTCAGTTCAAGGAATTAATGCAGGGAGTTCAATCGTGACTCAGATACAAACTCCCGACGAAGGTGATTAGTTCCACGTCAACCCAACGATATGAGCTAATTCAAAAATCAACACGCCAGCTTTAGTTCAAGATTTTGACAACGGTCAAGCGATAAACGCAACACCGAAAAATTTTTAGCTATCCGAAAAAACTAAATAGACTGAAACTTAAAGAAGTCAACGAATTAATGGCCATGCGTATTATATCCAAAGTATTCCAGCCTCTTTTATAAAAGAATGAGGCTGAAACACTTTGGAGGGGGTATCTGTAGGCATAAAAAATTACCTATAGGTTCTCGCACACTACTCGAGATGAAGAAAAAACGATGAATGTTACTATCTGAGTCAACGAAGATTATCTGAGTTAAAGGAGATCATCTGATATTGTAGAGAAGCTAAAAAGCACATCAAGTCTGTGAAACACGCTAAATGATAAAGTAACAACTAAACCGGTAGTTGTGCTTCGCCCACAAAAGGATGAAGTACCATGTGTGTATCGCCCACTCCATGAGTGTATCGCCTATGGGAGGTTGTAGAGCTCTTCGCAAGCTTTCCAACGCATCTTGGATTACCTTATTCCGAGATCGGACGAGAGAGTAAGAGCCAAAATACCCGAGACAATACAAACTATCTCGAAAGTGTGAGACAGTTGCAACTGTCTCAGAATGCGAGACAGTTGCAACTATCTCGGAATACGAGACAGTTATGACTGTCTCACACCAAATCTGAAGAAGGTCAATAGATAAAAGTTGTAGGTGAACTTTCCAACGCATCTTGGATCATCTCATTCTGAGATCCGACGATGGGGTTAGAGCCAAAATACCCGAGACAACACAAACTGTCTCGGAAGTGCGAGACAATTTTAACTGCCTCGGAATGTGAGATGGTTATGACTGTTTCGCACCAAATCTGAAGAAACTTAAAAAACAAAAGTTGTAGATCTCTTCGTCAGCTTTCCAACGCATCTTGGATCATCTCATTCCGAGATCGGATGAGGGAGTTAGAGCTAAAATACCCAAGATAGTACAAACTGTCTCGGAAGTGCGAGACACACAACTCTGTCTCGGCCACAGAGTTGCTTACAACACGTTTTTAACGGTTTTTTGGCTTCATAACTGCTTAAGATCAACCATAAACGTGGAGAGATAGTTACAAAACTGAAAATAGTCTCACTAACCTTATTAAAAGATGGTATTTAAGTAGTGGGACAACGGTTACAAAAGGGGCTGAGCATTTTTGGAGTAGATCTAAGGACAGAGAGCAAAAAGGCTTGGGTAAATTTCAAGAGTTCATCTCCTTTCAGCAATTCGGAGGTTCCTTAAGATCTAAGCTTTGACTTGATCTTGAGAAGAATGTTCATCTTACCTGGATAAGATATTCACTGACTCTATTATTGCTTCTAAACGAAGGAAGAATCCCCAAAATCTTCATGATTCAATCAGAATCCGTGATTCGGTGGTCCACGGGCTAACGCACCCCCGGCACAGGCAAAGTCCCCACAAAAGCAGGAGTTGATAAACAATTTCTGTGTTATTTTCTAGAGAGTTATAATTTTCCTTTTGTTGTGTAAGAGAAGTCTTATAAAAAGACTATTTCTTTTGAATTTGTTATAATCGACTAAAGATATAATGAATTCCACAATGAAACCAACTTTCGATGAAAATAAACTGGCGACCACAGTGGGAGCCAATGGTCTCGCTGTCAAGGCCGTAGTGTCGCAGCCGTCAAGATACTGGTAGCTTGTTTCCATCGAGAACATGTTTTGTTATAGAATTCATTATAACTGTTTATCGATTACAATGAATACAAAAGAGTGAGCTTCGTACTTCGTAAAACTACTCTTTACAACAAAAATCAAATTACAAGCTCCTTAGAAACAAACGCAGGATCGTTGTTTGTATCGCTGCTTGCGTGAGACCTTTGCCTGTGCCGGGGGTACGTTAGCTCATGGACCACCGAATCACGGATTCTGGTTGAATCGTGAAGGCTTTGGGGATTCTTCCTTCGTTTAGAAGCAATGATGAAAATCAGTGAATATCTTATCAAAGTAAGACGATCACTCTTCTTAAGATCAAGTCATAGCTCAAATCTCAAGGAATCACACAAAGAACTCAAGTTTTACTGTTCTGTCTGCTCTCTCTGCTCCAATTTACTCAATTTGCTCGATCTCTGTAAATAATGGCCCTAGGGGGGCATTTATAGCCTCCAGGAGAAGTTTAACTGAAAATACAGCGTTTCGGAGAAATTGTGCGTGCGAGACAGTGTTTGCTGTCTCGGCTTCCGAGATAGTAAAGACTGCCTCGAAAAACCCAAACTGCCTGACAGTTTCTATTGTAACTGCTTTTCCATGTTTCAAACTCTGTTATTTTGATAGTTATTCACGTGATTCTCGCCCACGATGTTTTCCATGTTTTTTGATAGTTAATGGACATGTGTCTTGCAGTTATTTTAGTAATTTTAACCGTTTCAGAGCTGTCTCACGTGCGAGACAGTAAACACTATCTCACGTGCGAGACAGTAAACACTGTCTCACACTGCGAGACAGTACATACTGTCTCGCACTACGAGACAGTCTATGCTGTCTCGCGTGTGAGACAGTCGACACTGTCTCGATTCTTTTGAGACAATGTAAGATCGTCTTTTGTGATCTTTGGATGACCTTCTCTTTGTTTGGATATCTATTAGTATTTTTTTATGCCTACAGATACCCCTTCCAAAGTGTTCCAGCCTCATTCTTTTATAGAAGAGGCTGGAATACTTTAGATATGATACGCCTGGCCGTTAATTCATTGACTTCTTCAACTTTCAGTCTATTTAGTTTTTTTTGATAGCTAAAAATTTTCCGGTGTTGCGTTTATTGCTTGACCGTTGTCAAAATCTTGAACTGAAGCTGACGTGTTGATTTTTGAATTAGCTCATGTCGTTGGGTTGACGTTGAACTAATCACCTTCGTTGGGAGTTTGTATCTGAGTCATGATTGAACTCCCTGTATTAATTCCTTGAACTGACGTTTCATCGTGAGCCTTGTTTTGGCGGAATTATCGACGCGTTGGCTAGAATAGACTTTCGTTGTAATGCATTGACTAGCGTTGGGACATGGCAAGCCCAAGTGTAGAGACTGTAAGACCAAGTGTTGATGTCGGTTTATCTGCCTATACCGAGTTTCTCCTGGTGTGGACCGTTACACATTTGTCGGTTGTTTACTTAATCACCGAGGGATTTTGATTATAGGACCAGTCATTGGAGCTGATATGACCACAATCACTAGAGAGGCTTTTTCGATGATGTCTTGTGTGCGTGAGACAGTATACCCTACCTCGTGTGTCTGAGGCGGGTTCAATTGTCCCGCTTGAAGAAATGTGGCCTTCAGGCTGAATTTGTGTCTTCCTTGAGTTTAGCAGAGCTTAAACATTATTATGATTGTTTATCCTACTCAGAATAAATACTTATAGGATTTTTGGCAAATCCTCAGCCATCAATGG
Source organism: Asparagus kiusianus (assembly GCA_022839385.1). Lineage (NCBI taxonomy): Eukaryota > Viridiplantae > Streptophyta > Magnoliopsida > Asparagales > Asparagaceae > Asparagus > Asparagus kiusianus. The sequence goes on along the minus strand of BQKN01000366.1, from coordinate 179,388 downwards.
ATTTGATAAGCTTTTACCGATTACCGTTTGAATCGGGCTAGCATACAAATTGTTTAAGTCCGTTTTGCATGTAATGTTGTGCTAAGAGAATAAACTCTCTTAGACTTTGTACTATGATGTTGAATACATAGGTTTGATTATTTTTGCGAGAACGTACCACCCGACAATGTGTGTTATATGGAGACTTATCTCTAATAAGGGACTGAGATAACGTCCCCTACGTATAAAACATGGATTTGAAAATGTTGATGGGTTGTGTCTTTTTGTTGAAAAGCTGAACCTAACACTGGACAGGAAGAATTTTATATTCTATCTCACGGTCTCTTTTTTGTTGGTAGAGATGAACCCAATGATGGAGAGGAAGAATTTTATATTCTATTTCCTGGTCTCTTTTTTGTTGGTAGAGATGAACCCGATGATGGAAAGGAAGAATTTTATATTCTATCTCCTGGTCTCTTTTTTGTTGGTAGAGATGAACCTGATGATGGAGAGGAAGAATTTTATATTCTATCTCCTAGTCTCTTTTTTGTTGGTAGAGATGAACACGATGCTGGAGAGGAAGAATTTTATATTCTATCTCCTGCTGCAAAATAAACTCAAAGTAGGATCTCCACTTCGAGATTCTGAAGGGTGAAACTAAGTGTGGGATCTCCACTCTGAGAATCGAGAAGATTTAGATAACCCTAACTATTAAAAGGATTGATTATCCAATCTAAAAGTGGATATTTCATTTATCGAGATGGAATTCCAACTTTGGTCAAACCTTTCATTTATCAAGAGTTGATTCCGATTTTGGTCCTGACTGTTTAAAGGTTTGACCAAATGGGAGTTTGAGATGATTCTATATGTTTAAAGGTTTGATCGTTCAATTTGTGGACCTCTCGTTCATGGAAGGAATAGAGGGAGGGGATTTTGGTTTTGGTCCTAACTGTTTAAAGGTTTGACCAAATGGGAATTTGAGACGATCCTAACTGTTTAAAGGTTTGATCATTCAATTTGTGGACCTCTCGTTCACAGAAGGAATCGAGAGGGGATTTTGGCTTTGGTCCTAACTGTTTAAAGGTTTGATCAAATAGGAATTTGAGACGATCCTAACTGTTTAAAGGTTTGATCGTTCAATTTGTGGACTTCTCGTTCATGAAAGGAATCGAGAGGGGATTTTGGATTTGGCCCTAACTGTTTAAAGGTTTGATCAAATAGGAATTTGAGACGATCGTAACTATTTAAAGGTTTGATCATTCAATTTGTGGACCTCTCGTTCATGGAAGGAATCGAGAGGGGATTTTGGCTTTGGTCCTAACTATTTAAAGGTTTGACCAAATGGGAATTTGAGTTGATCCTAACTGTTTAAAGGTTTGATCGTTCAATTTGTGGACCTCTCGTTCATGGAAAGAATCGAGAGGGGATTTTGGCTTTAGTCCTAACTGTTTAAAGGTTTGACCAAGTAGGCAGTGGGAGTGGGAGTACAAATCACAGTAGGAGTGTTGACTTGTACAAGTTACTCAGAAGGGGTTCCTGGTGTTAAGTGACAAATACTTAACACGAAAGGATTCGACAATCGTTAATGACCAGGATATTAAAATTCCAAGTATTATGTCTGGAATTTAACAATGAGAATGTTAAGTGCACAGGCGCATTGGAAGTTTGAGTGGATTCCACCGAAAGGAATTTTGGTTGTCCCATCATTAATTAGTCTGATGGTGGGGATTTTGTGGTGGAAGACTGTGAGTCGTCGAACAGCAACAGAAGTTTTGTGAGGGAAGATTGATCTAACGAAGTGATCGAATCTCGTACCAGCAAAAGAGTGTTCGAAAATCACCGTGGGGGTTTAGTGTTTAACACTTTGTTTGTAATGATCGGGTTATCCCTAAGAAAATTACATATAGCATTCTTTCGGAAACTTCCGTTACATGAACCATCCACCCCCAGCTTTTCTTGTGAAACTGGGTTTATAATTATGTTTAGCTGTATGATCGGGTTATCCTTAAGAGTACCATGCATGGCACTCTCTAGGAACTTCCTGTGAAAGAAAGGAAATAGTTTAGACTTATATACCTGTTAGAGTATCAAGGAGCAGTTTATACTCGTATACTCTTCAGAGTGAGATGGAGAAGCAGTTTATACTCGTATACTCATCGGAGTCTGGGGATAGTTTATACTCGTGCACCCAATGGAGTTAGGGAAAACAGTTTATACTCGTGTACCCAATGGAGTATGGGGTCGTCTTTATTTGGCTTGTTTTGCCGTTATGATGCCGGAGTCAATTACGGCTTGGATTTTGTTTTTAAGTCCAAAACAAACCTTGGTGGGATGAAGAACCCTTCTGTGGTATGCACAGTAATTTGGATCCGTAGTCCTTTTAGCTCCCTCCTGATCTTTAATAGGTGGCAGTTCGATTTTGTCATTGGTGAGGAGGTATTTCAAGATGGCCGGAGCTTCATCATCTTCGAAAGAATACTCCTTTTGGAACTTCGGATCGAGAGTCGTGTTCACAGTGATTGCAGATATCGTCGGTTGGCTTCTCTCGGCTTTCTTTCTTTTAAGAAAGTGTTCAGCTTGTTCGCCACATAGTTTTAACTCTTTCCAAGTGGTGGATGGTACGACCCCTAGGGCTTCCAAGACATCGATGGAGAGATTATTGTGGCATGTTTGCAAGATGAACTCCTCTGTAACAGGATCTCTGCAATTCATTGCTTTGTTACGAAAGCGTTTGATAAAATTGTCGACTGACTCTCTGTCTTTTTGCTTCTCATCTAGAAGGATTCCGATTGACACTTCGGTGTCATCATCGAAGAAATTGCTGAGGAACAAACTTTCCATGTCATCCCAGTAATTGATGCTCCCTAGCTTGAGATGTCGGTACCAATCGAAGGCGGGCCCACGAAGGGTGCCAACGAATGACCGGACCATTAAAGCCTCATTTCCAGATATCATACCCAAATGAGACTTGAAATAAATCAAGTGCTGAGTAGGCGAGCTCTTCCCATCAAACGGTGTGAAGTTAATCAGATTGAACTTTGCCGGGTATGGAATTAAATTCCATTCTCTTGGATAGGAACACGGGATACCCGTCTTCTTTACTTCCTGAGCGGACATCAAAGCATTGACTTTGTTTTCAAGGTCTTGTATTTTCTTGTCCTCATCTTCATCTCTTTTTGAGTGATATTGAGGAGAAATAATTGGGCCACCCCCAGTGTTATTAAGAGGTGCAATTGAACTACCCCCAATATCGTTGTTGGGATGATCCGTTGAACCACCCCTAGTGTTATTGTTATTGGGAGGTGTATCAGCCATAATGACTTCATCCACTTCTGGATCACTGTCATCTATAACATTCTGAGTGTGACGGCTGGATTCAGCTCGCTGACTGGACTCAGGAGGTTGAGGCAATTGAGCTAGCAATTCTCTCATTTGTTGGATAGCCAACTCTATCTCTGTTTACATCTCAGCTCTAATTTCTTCACGTTGCTTGGCTAGAGCTTCTTGAAGCATTTGAGCAAACCGATCAGAAGTGATTGTGACCACTTCTTTGATTTGTCCCGTGCTAGACATTGTATCATCAGAAGCGATTGCAGAACAAGTGTCCGAGAGTTCATCCTCCAAAGAAATTCCTTCATGCATTCTCTTGTAGTCTCTATGTCTGATGGTTCCTAACTGGAATCGAGACATCCGTTGAGCAATTCTTGAATTGACTTTTCCTCCCGGGGAAAAGTCAGGATTTGATTCACTTGAATGCCAATTAGATTTTCCTTTATCAGCCATGTTAATGGTGACTTCAGGGAATTCATCCTCTTGAGCAGCAAGCTTCTTGTGGAAATGTCTCGGCTTGGGCTTTGACATTTCGGTGAAAAGCCTCTGGAACACTAAGACTCTTTGCGGGATGACTTCTCGTTTGGCGTAGTCATATTCTGACAATACTGCTCTAATGAGTCGCGTACAGGAACAATGAGAGTTTATTTCTCGAATAATTCTCTTTTGAAATTTATTCACACCCCCAGCTTGATAGTACGATTCATCGGTATGATTGCCGAAAAATCCTATCGTCTGTTGGTATGACCTCCCAGGTATAACGATGTCTTTTGGCGAACATGTCTTCTTCTGGGGGTGTAAAGCCTTGTTGGCATTCTCAGGACAACTTATTGTTGCTTTTGAGCAATCCAAGGTTATGTCAGGAGTTATATGTTTAGAACCACCCTCTTGCAGGTGCGGAGTCTTAACGGGCTCTGAATGCTGATTTTGCACAACTCCAGACTTTGGAATCCAAACTTTGCAGAGTTTTGGTGGTTCTTTGGCCATCGTTTCCTTCTTCCTTTCTCGTCTTTGTTGTAAGAGAGCACGGGCATGAGCAACGGTTACACGACGCTTTTGTATACGTTCTTTGAGGGTCGAACGAACCCTTTTGACGAGAGTCCATTCTTCCGTCGTTAGTTTAGCAGAGACATGAGTAAGTGCTTGTTAAGACAACTGAACCACTCGATGCCTCCTCGACTTTAGGTCCGCGTGATAACGAACCACGTCGGTTTATTCCAGGGCCTTAGCCATTTGGCGAGCGCGGCGCTGACGTTGTCTCTGACGAGCCCTTTTTGTCGGTGCCGGTAGGCTTTGGTTCCATGACTCCTTAATCGGAGAAGAGTTATTGTGAGCAGAAGTGTTGTGAGTAAAATCCTCAGCAACAATCGGACGAGAGTCTTCATTCGTAGCATTTGACAACTTCAATAAAGATGAAATCTTCCTGCATTTGTAAGGCGAGGAAGACTTTACAGATGAGGATGACAAATACTACTCAAACTTCGCTTGGTCGAACTCGTACTTGACTGTTAATTCAATCGGGATCTTGATGATTGGCTATGACACGACGGTCTCGGCAGCGAGACCGTTGGCTCCCACTGTGGTCGCTAGTTTGTTTGCATCGGGAACAAGTTTTATTATAGAATTCATTATAATTGTTTATCAATTACAATGAATACAAAAGAGTGAGCTTCGTACTTTGTAAAACTACTCTTTACAACAAAAATCAAATTACAAGCTCCTTAGAAATAAACGCAGGATAGTTTTTAGATCGCTGCTTGCGCGAGATCTTTGCCTGTGCTGGGGGTACGTTAGCCCGTGGACCACCGAATCACGGATTCTGATTGAATCGTGAAGGCTTTGGGGATTCTTCCTTCGTTTAGAAGCAAGGATGAAAATCAGTGAATATCTTATCAAAGTAAGACGATCACTCTTCTTAAGATCAAGTCAAAGCTCGAATCTTAAGGAATCACACAAAGAACTCAAGTTTTACTGTTCTGTCTACTCTCTCTGCTCCAATTTACTCAATTTGCCCGATCTCTATAAATAATGGCCCTAGGGGGTATTTATAACCTCCAAGAGAAGTTTAACTGAAAATACAGCGTTTCGGAGAAATTATGCGTGCGAGACAGTGTTTGTTGTCTCGGCGGCCGAGACAGTGTTTGCTGTCTCGGCTTCCGAGATAGTAAAGACTGTCTCGGAAAACCCAAACTGCCTGACAGTTTTCATTATAACTGCTTTCTCACGTTTCAAACTCTATTATTTTGATAGTTATTCACGTGATTCTCGCCCATGATGTTTTCCATGTTTTTTGACAATTAATGGACATGTGTCTTGCAGTTATTTCAGTAATTTTAACCGTTTCAGAGCTGTCTCGCGTGCAAGACAGTAAACACTGTCTCGCGTGCGAGACAATAAACACTGTTTAGCACTGCGAGACAGTACACACTGTCTCGCACTGTGAGATAGTCTATGCTGTCTCACGTGTGAGACAGTCGGCACTGTCTCGATTCTTTTGAGACAGTGTAAGATCGTCTTTTGTGATCTTTGGATGACCTTCTTTTTGTTTGGATATCTATCAGCATTTTTTGACGCCTACAGTCGTCGCCACAACAAGAAATGGGTTCCTCCTCCTAATCGTTAGCTAAACGAACACGTTCTACTCTTAAGGAGCGCATCCAGAAGTGTCGTGCACTTCTTGCGCATGCACGGATCCTTGCGTAAAAGGCATAAGAGCTACAAAAAGAAGAGGTGGTTAAAAAATTACCAAAATCCAGACAAGTCTAGGTGCCAAAGTCCAAAACAACAACAAAAATGGCACCGAAAACAGCCAAGACGCCTCCACTTTGGGAAAGACACCAGTCGTGTCTCTCATCTAATTCCAGCTCCAAGGCTGCTTCCCAGCCTCTATCAACTTCCGATCTCGCTCCTGTTGCTCCTCTATCTCTGGTTAAGCCCTTCTGCAGTGTGGATCTATCCAAATTTAGAATTTCATTAAAGGATCACTTAGGTCCTCTACACGAAGATCGAGGCAAGAATCCTGTCAAAGAACGCTTGGGTCTAGTGAATAAATCCCCAGCAACTCTTCAGACTGGGGGGTCGTATGCGTCCTTCCAACAAACTAATTCCAGTAAACCACCCAATTGGGGCTGCGTGTGGAAGACCATGAGCCCGTTAAGGTTCCACCTTCGCGAAGATGCGATTCCAAACATGTGACTCCAGTGAACGCCAACAAGGCGCTACCTATTCAGAAGAGAACGTGTCTGTCAAACGACAATGTTATACCTAGAGACTCAAACCAACAACTGATAGGTTGCTCAGACCACGGCGTTGATAAGTTGTACTATCAGGCTGGGGGTACAAATAGATCTTAAAAGAGAAGTACCCTAGAATTAGACTCTCAATGTCCTTGTGAGAAGTTAACCAGGGCAGTATTATCAGAATGTAACTGCCCTAAGACCGCTCTTCGGAGGGTGTCGGTATTTGAAAGGATCTCTACTGAAGCACCTAAATCTAACTCATGATGCTTCTACAAGAAGAAATATGCCGGTCATTATGAAGAGCTTCCAGAAGTTACCATCAATATGATCGATAAAGAAAAACCGACAAGGCGTTACAGCCCTAACTCTTTCCCAGAGGCATCTCAGTGCATCGCTTCGTTACGGCCAGGAACTAGATGACCTAGACAAAATAGATGACACTCCTCGGAGCATGAAACGTCAGACGCCAACTTCACGATCGCTTCTAACAATACGGTGTCCAGCACAGGACAATCCCGTGAGGCGTTCACGATCAATGCTGAAGAAATGACCAAAATCCTCGAAGATGCTTTGGACAAGCAGAAAGATAATTTCAAATTCAAAATGTAAATGACTGTGTGATGGATAAAGGAATTGCATGATCAACAGATTCAAGCCTTATCAAATTAGATTGGTGAATCTAGCCGTCGTAATGCTACTAATCATTGAAAGTGCACGGGGGAGTAAACTGAAAGCTTCCTCAAAAGGAAGAAGGCCGAAAGAGGTCAATCAGCGACTAATGCCCCAAAGCAAAATTTTATTCCTCGTGGCAAGGGGAAGGTGCCAGCAAATGTAGTGAACGCAAATCAAATGTTCTAAACTGCAACCATAACAACAGCCACAACAAGCGCCAAAGCAGTAATTGTGTCACGCCCCGCTTCCCAAAATACACGGGAACCGGAACGTGAACAAGCCCGCGACGTATTAGATTGAGAAGAAATATAGTCTACTTTTTTTTCTTTTCTTTTCTTCTCAATCCAATACACTAAGCGTCTGGAAATAAGTACAATGCGAAGTCACAGGTCCCCGATCACACATAGCAAGAATATAAGGATAACCCAGAATAAAGATAGATATATCATCAATGGTAAATCATCCCAGATATAAAATATGGGTCAAACGTACCCTTATTACAACAACTGTTCAACTAGGAAATAAGAAATACATAGTCCATAATCAAAGGAAATAAAATAGCTAAATCTATCATCAAACTATAGAAAAGTGCGGTAAAAGAGTTTTAATATCCTACTACTACTACATAAGAAAATCACTACGCTTCAGTTGGTTCTTCTACTCCTTCTGCAAGACACCCCTGCTAAGAATCTTCTGGCTCCTGTACTATCCCGAACTGAGGCTGCTCATCCCCTAAATCTGACGTACACCCAGAAAATAGGAGTACGTCAGCGTGTGGAACACACGGAAAGATCCCCCAAGGCAGGAACAAATACAATAACAGTAATAATAATATATGCGTGGTCAATGCTATAACAGAAATAGAAGTAGAACATGTGATGATAGTAATAATGTTAGAGGCATGCAACTGGAATACTAATAGTCAGAAGAATCCAAAAATCAACCATGTAAGAAGATCATGCAGGTAGCGATCAAAAACCATCCAAGCAACAAGGTCATACAATAGATGGAATTAATACTTAAAAATCTACAACTCGAGACGTAGTACGTCGAGCGAAATAATCCAAACAAGGAAACCCTCATGTATATACCATATGTCTCGAATTGTAAATAATTAAATATTAACCCCGATCTATGTATGAAAAGAAATACAACTGGCCTACATCTCACAAGAATCCATAAATATTAACCAAAGTGACGACATCGATTCACTTTGATCCAACAAACCAACCCCAGTGGCGACACCGATCCATTGATAACAAGTCATGTAACCAGTCATCCTAAAACAGGTCACTGGATCACATCTCACACAGAGTCAACGCTCATATTATCGGATAACTGACTGTTCGCATATCCCCCACGCACATCCAATCAAATAAATTCAGGAACCAAAGTAGTGACACCGATCTACTTTGATCTAACCAATAAATTCATGAACCAAAGCAGCGACACCGATCTACTTTGATCCAACCAACAAACCACAGTGGCGACACCGATCCACTGTGACTCAACAAACCAACCAATCCCAGTGGCGACACCGATCCACCGGTACGAACCCAGAAGATATATCAACAGTCTTATCCGATTATATAAACATAGACTTTCCCATCCCAATTCTTCTTATTTTCTAAGTCAACAATCAAGGTCCACAATAGCTCTGGTTCACCACCTAAACTCAGTCAACACACCCATACATGTCACTAGGTCTGTTCATGACATACAAGGCTACTAAGTCATGAACTACTAAGGTTCTCAACACATCAACGGATCATGAATACAGTATGACATGTTAAATATGATTAAGCAGGTATGAGAACTATAATAAACATGAAATGCATAAATAATTACTACAATATGAATACAAACAAAAGGACTTCATCACTACTTGAATATCCAAACTCCTCATACAAAATATCCGTACTTATGTATTTTCTAGAATAATAATACGGTAGGAAGGAAACTAGAAACCGATATCGTTTTGCACATGAAATATCGCGCTCTACAGTGATCAACCATACTATCATAAATAATAAATATTCTTTTCCAAAATTATTCTTTTAATCATAATAATTATTCAAAAATACTTTTTACTCAAAATAAACTATTTTCACTAAACATGTCCCTTTAGAAAAAATATTTTCATCATCATAATAAATACTAAAAATACATTCTTGCTTTCAGACAGTCCGAAATTTTTCGTAAATTAATTTTGACCTATCCAATCATCACGATTAATTTTTGTACTATAGAATATTCACCGAAAATGTATCCATTAGCTGCACATATGATATTAAATTTGCATGAACTAAACTGTACATATACAAAATAATTCATACCGTAAAAATAAATTAAAACAAGACAGTGGCAAGAGGGATCTTGCCTCGGGGTTCGTCTAACGTATCGACGTTGACGTGGTGGTGCGCGACGTCGGGGAACTCCGACGAGGGGCTGTGGGATCTCGGCGACACTCGTCGACGACGAGGGGGCGGACTGGGACTGAGCACGGCACAGTGGCGTTGATGGAAGCTCGGGGGCTGCTGTAGGGGGTCGGACAGCGGCGTAGGCTGCGGAGCTCAAAGAGGCTGACGGGGTTGTTGTTGGTCGTCGGAGGACAGGGGGACGACGGGGGTGGACTGTTCTCAGGGCGGAGGAGAGGGGCTGGGCGGCGACAATGGAGCTAGGCGGGTTTGTCAGCGTGCAGCAGGTCGGCGGCTGGCGGTCGGGGCTGGCTGCAGCGTGGAGGAGGAGGATGAGGGCGGTGATGAGGGCGTGGATCTGGTCGGTGAGCGTCGTCGAAAGGCGTTGGGGGTTGCGGTGTGGAGGTGGAGGAGCGGAGCGGGGGTCGAGGCGCACAAGGGGGTTGCTGGTGTTGCGGGTGGCAGCGGCCAGATCTCAGCGTCGTTGGGCTCGAGCTCAGGGCGGTGACTCGGCGAAGGAGGGCGGTGCTCGGCGACGAGAGCGGCGACGAGGCTGGAGGCGTTGGGCGAGCTCGACGGGGAGAGGCGATGGAGGCGGCGCGGGGATGAAGAGAGAGAGGAAGAAGGAGAAGATGGTAGGGATGGCGGCGTGAAAACACAGGAGAGAGAGAGAGAGAGAGGGATATTTATATGTATATATATATATAATTATATTAGGGTTAGGGTTAGGTATTTAATCAAAAATAATTAAAATAAATACTATTGGGTACTTAAAAATTAAACTAATTACATAATAATTATCTACAATTAAAAACGTACATGTTGTGCTATTACAACAGTTGATACGAAATAGTCGAAATATACCCATATTATACAATTAAACAGAAATAATTAATAATTAAAATATATTTACTTATATTTAAAATCAAATAATTATGGGACAATTATATACACAGTAAAACGTACTAGTTATACTAATACGACAGATAATATGTAACAATAGAAATAATACAACTAATTATATAAATAATACGTAATTAATAATACCAAGTATTATACGAAATATTACGTAATAAAATTAATAGTACAACATATTATTTAAAATAACATATAATAGTACCGATAACACAACAAATTAATTCTAGAAATTTTGACCGCACAAAATAAATTTATAAATATCAAAATCATTTATATAAATATATAATCAAATTTTTAAATCATAGAAAATTATAGGAAATTGAGAAAATTATAAATACTCTTTTAAAAATAATAATTAAATATTTTAAAATACTAAAAAATTATTTTAATTAATATCAAAATTTCATGGTCCTTACATTCTACCCCCCTTAAAACAAATTCCGTCCTCGGAATTAAAATAAAATCCAAGGACAGAGATATGGAATGATATCCATCAGAGGAGACAAGAACAAGAAACAGTAGGAACCCAGAGTCAAAGGGTGATAAGCAAGAATGGAAGGAACAAGAACCTTACTTATTACAGGAGGTAAAATACATCTAAACTAGTACTCATAAACAAATCCTATTATAATATTATTAAGTAATACTAATAAGTAAATTCACATGCAAGTAAAATTGAGAATGACTAACTCTTACCGTTAATAACTTGGTTGTTCGCCTCAGTTCCCATAGCTGACATCATAAACATCTGCCGTTGTGGTTGCTGTCCTTGTGCTTCCTGATAAATCTGCTGTCGTGGAGGAGGTGGTCCTGCTCGAGGGTAAGGTCTGTGCTGAGCTGGAGCTGCTGAGTCTGATCGAGGTGGAGCCGAAAGAGCTGCTCGAACTGGAGGTGGGGGCAAGCGGACCTGCTGTCGCTGCGGACAGTCCCGGCTAACATGATCGGGGGATCCACATGCGTAGCACTGATGAAGTCGCCTACGGCACTCCTGCTGGGTATGCCCAGCATGGCCACAATAAGAACACTTTACTGAAGACTGGTCGCGGGCCTGCACTCCAGGGTGCTGATAGGGATGCACAGGACGAAGTGGCTGGCGTTGAGAAAACTGCTGTCGCTGCGGATTCTGCTGCTGCCTAGAAGGTGGACGCTCGTCTTCTTGGACTGGAGGTGCTGGTGTCCTGCTCTGGATCACATGTGGGTCTTCAGGCTCCTTCTGAACGCTCTCGATCTCGCGTGCTGCATCCAACACGGCATCGTGGGTCGCAAGTGCTCTACCTGCTAGAGCAAACCTGATATACTTATCCAGGCCCTTCTGAAACTGATGCCTCCTTATGGTAGGGTCTGTCACCAAGTGGGGAGCATATCGGCTTAAAGAAGAAAACTCAGCCTCGTACTCATCAACTGCTCGCCCTCCTTGCTTGAGCTCCACAAATCTTCACAAAAGCTCGTTCCGAGCTGACTGAGGGAAGTACTTCCTGTTGAAGCGGTCTATAAAGGTATCCCACGAAATCGGTCTCTCCAAATGAGCCTTCTCTGCAGTCCACCAAATCCGAGCGGTGTCGGTGAGCTGGATATCCATCAGATCCACCCATTCAGCATGGGGGATGCGAGTCACCGTGAGAATAGTCTCCGTAACCTTGAGAAACTCCTCTGCCGCTAGAGGTCCCTCGGCACCAGAAAAGGAAGGAGGCCGCATATATCGAAACTCTCTAACGCCGGACTCTGCGCGAGGGGGAGGCTGGTGAGGCTCCTGCTGTAATTGCCCGGCCAGATGCTGCTAATTCGTCGCCAGTCCTTGAATCATCACCAGAAGTTGGCTCTGGTCCACTTCGGGCTGCGGGGCGCTGCTACTAGACGGGTTATCATTACTACGAGTACCCACCATGATTCTGAAGGAACGAGGATCAAAAGGAAAATTAAGGTTAAAATCAAATAATATATTTGGAAAATAGGAACTAAAACATAGTTATTAAAATAGTAGTATAAGAAATTAATTATAGTCTAAAATAATAATATAAGAACTTAATTATAGTCTTACGGATGAAATATGATATGTATCTAAATTATCTACCATATTCTTACTAGTGAGGACTCGGGACCGTGACCTGCATGGGCCACCACCAAAACCTGTCACGCCCCGCTTCCCAAAATACACGGGAACCGGAACGTGAACAAGCCCGCGACGTATTAGATTGAGAAGAAATATACTCTACTTTTTTTTCTTTTCTTTTCTTCTCAATCCAATACGCTAAGCGTCTGGAAATAAGTACAATGCGAAGTCACAGGTCCCCGATCACACATAGCAAGAATATAAGGACAACCCAGAATAAAGATAGACATATCATCAATGGTAAATCATCCCAGACATAAAATATGGGTCAAACGTACCCTTATTACAACAACTGTTCAACTAGGAAATAAGAAATACATAGTCCATAATCAAAGGAAATAAAATAGCTAAATCTATCATCAAACTATAGAAAAGTGCAGTAAAAGTGTTTTAATATCCTACTACTACTACAGAAGAAAATCACCACGCTTCAGTTGGTTCTTCTACTCCTTCTGCAAGACACCCCTGCTAAGAAACTTCTGGCTACTGTACTATCCCGAACTGAGGCTGCTCATCCCCTAAATCTGACGTACACCCAGAAAATAGGAGTATGTCAGCGTGTGGAACACACGGCAAGATCCCCCAAGGCAGGAACAAATACAATAACAGTAATAATAATATATGCGTGGTCAATTCTATAACAGAAATAGAAGTAGAACATGTGATGATAGTAATAATGTTAGAGGCATGCAACTGGAATACTAATAGTCAGAAGAATCCAAAAATCAACCATGTAAGAAGATAATGCAGGTAGTGACCAAAAACCATCCAAGCAACAAGGTCATACAATAGATGGAATTAATACTTAAAAATCTACAACTCGAGACGTAATACGTCGAGCGAAATAATCCAAACAAGGAAACCCTCATGTATATACCATATGTCTCGAATTGTAAATAATTAAATATTAACCCCGATCTATGTATGAAAAGAAATACAACTGGCCTACATCTCACAAGAATCCATAAATCCTAACCAAAGTGACGACACCGATTCACTTTGATCCAACAAACCAACCCCAGTGGCGACACCGATCCATTGATAACAAGTTATGTAACTAGTCATCCTAAAACAGGTCACTGGATCACATCTCACACAGAGTCAACGCTCATATTATCGGATAACTGACTGTTCGCATATCCCCCACGCACATCCAATCAAATAAATTCAGGAACCAAAGTAGCGACACCGATCTACTTTGATCTAACCAATAAATTTATGAACCAAAGCAGCGACACCGATCTACTTTGATCCAACCAACAAACCACAGTGGCGACACCGATCCACTGTGACTCAACAAACCAACCAATCCCAGTGGCGACACCGATCCACCGGTACGAACCCAGAAGATATATCAACAGTCTTATCCGATTATATAAACATAGACTTTCCCATCCTAATTCTTCTTATTTTCTAAGTCAACAATCAAGGTCCACAATAGCTCTGGTTCACCACCTAAACTCAGTCAACACACCCATACATGTCACTAGGTCTGTTCATGATGTACAAGGCTACTAAGTCATGAACTACTAAGGTTCTCAACACATCAACGAATCATGAATACAGTATGACATGTTAAATATGATTAAGCAGGTATGAGAACTATAATAAACATGAAATGCATAAATAATTACTACAATATGAATACATACAAAAGGACTTCATCACTACTTGAATATCGAAACTCCTCATACAAAATATCCGTACTTACGTAGTTTCTAGAATAATAATACGGTAGGAAGGAAACTAGAAACCGATATCGTTTTGCACATGAAATGTCACGCTCTACCGTGATCAACCATACTATCATAAATAATAAATATTCTTTTCCAAAATTATTCTTTTAATCATAATAATTATTCAAAAATACTTTTTACTCAAAATAAACTATTTTCACTAAACATGTTCCTTTAGAAAAAATATTTTCATCATCATAATAAATACTAAAAGTACATTCTTGCTTTCAGACAGTCCGAAATTTTTCGTAAATCAATTTTGACCTATCCAATCATCACGATTAATTTTTGTACTATAGAATATTCATCGAAAATGTATCCGTTAGCTGCACATATGATATTAAATTTGCACGAACTAAACTATACATATACAAAATAATTCATACCGTAAAAATAAATTAAAACAAGATAGTGGCAAGAGGGATCTTGCCTCGGGGTTCGTCTAACGTATCGATGCTGACGTGGTGGTGCGCGACGTCGGGGAACTCCGACGAGGGGTTGCGGGATCTCGGCGACACTCGTCGACGACGAGGGGGCGTACTGGGACTGAGCACGGCACAGTGGCGTTGATGGAAGCTCGGGGGCTGCTGTAGGGGGTCGGACATCGGCGTGGGATGCGGAGCTCAGGGAGGCTGATGGGGTTGTTGTTGGTCGTCCGAGGACAGGGGGACGACGGGGGTGGACTGTTCTCAGGGTGGAGGAGAGGGACTGGGCGGCGGCAATGGAGGTAGGCGGGTTTGTCAGCGTGCAGCAGCGGCGGCTGGCGGTCGGGGTTGGCTGCAGCGTGGAGGAGGAGGATGAGGGCGGTGATGAGGGCGTGGATCTGGTCGATGAGCGTCGTCGGAAGGCGTTGGGGGTTGCGGCGTGGAGGAGGAGGAGCGGAGCAGGGGTCGAGGCGCACAAGGGGGTTGCTGGTGTTGCGGGTGGCAGCGGCCAGATCTCGGCGTCGTTGGGCTCGAGCTCAGGGCGGTGACTCGGCGAAGGAGGGCGGTGCTCGGCGACGAGAGCGACGACGAGGCTGGAGGCGTTGGGCGAGCTCGACGGGGAGAGGCGATGGAGGCGGCGCGGGGATGAAGAGAGAGAGGAAGAAGGAGAAGATGGTAGGGATGGCGGCGTGAAAACACAGGAGAGAGAGAGAGAGAGAGGGATATTTATATGTATATATATATATAATTATATTAGGGTTAGGGTTAGGTATTTAATCAAAAATAATTAAAATAAATACTATTGGGTACTTAAAAATTAAACTAATTACATAATAATTATCTACAATTAAAAATGTACATGTTGTGCTATTACAACAGTTGATACGAAATAGTCAAAATATACCCATATTATACAATTAAACAGAAATAATTAATAATTAAAATATATTTACTTATATTTAAAATCAAATAATTATGGGACAATTATATACACAGTAAAACGTACTAGTTATACTAATATGACAGATAATATGTAACAATAGAAATAATACAACTAATTATATAAATAATACGTAATTAATAATACCAAGTATTATACGAAATATTACGTAATAAAATTAATAGTACAACATATTATTTAAAATAACATATAATAGTACCGATAACACAACAAATTAATTCTAGAAATTTTGACCGCACAAAATAAATTTATAAATATCAAAATCATTTATATAAATATATAATCAGATTTTTAAATCATAGAAAATTATAGGAAATTGAGAAAATTACAAATACTCTTTTAAAAATAATAATTAAATATTTTAAAATACTAGAAAATTATTTTAATTAATATCAAAATTTCACAGTCCTTAATAATTGACTCAATGGCAACAACGACCTCAACGGCAACAGAAGGCTTCTGAGCTAAAACTCCCGAAAGAATACTCCTTCAAGGAAGACGAGATCCTCGGTATATTCAAATACCTCTTGGAGAACAACAAGATCAAGTTGCCTCTAATCACTGACCAGGAGGGAGCTACGAAGACTACAGATCTAAAATACTGCGGATTTCATAGGGCAGTTCATCTTCCCACCAAGATATGTTATGCACTCAAAGACAAAATCCAAGTTCTGATTAACGTTAGGATCATCACTACGAAGCAACCTAATGAAAAGATGGTAGGTGTGAATGCAATTACTATCAGCTTCAAGTCTGTTCCCCTAACATGGTTTTAACCAGAACCAGTGACGAAGGTGGATATCAAGAGCGTCAACGACGATCCTCATAGACAACATTAGAAGGGGCTACTGCCACATACGTCCCTGTAGACGGTAAAAATTACCGCGGCGGATTAGTGAACGAATTCGCCCATAGAACAGGGCCACCCTCTCTTAGGAGAATAACCTACTAAGTGGATTCGCCGGCATGAGGGCCCCCACATCGGTCGCACCCGCCAAATCACATGGATCCGCCAGTGAGACGAATCCGCCTTCATTAGCCAAATCCGCCCGCCGAAGAGGAGCTCAAATCCGCCCCCAAATGCCAAGGCCAATTGCCGAGAGCCACGTCTGCCTACGTGAGCCAGAGACCAGGTTTCCAGGGACAAGCCTTCTCTGCCTCCCACGATGCAAGGTAAGGAGGCACAGTACCCCAAGTTCGTCAGACGGCAGTCCGTAATTCAAGCGAACGAGACGGGCGCCGAACCGGCCTGTAGACTCATAAATGCGGGTCACCTCACCCATCAGAATGGAGAGCCGAAGCCGCCGATGCGCGGCAAGCTGTATGGAGTCCGTCCAGGCACGAGACGTCCATTCTCCCGCCCCTATTCAGACATAGGGTGAGGGGAGGAAGGGTACAGCACCTCAGGACCGCCGGATGGTCACTCGGTACCTCGCCGCACAAGTGAGCGGACGGTTGCCAGAGCCATCTGCGTCCACATAAATGCAGCGTACCGCGCTCCAAGCGAAAGGTCAGAGCCACCGGCGTTCGACGAGCTGTCCAGGTCCACTCAAGTGTCTGGCAGTCGCCGTCACGAGTGGGAGGAAGGGCTTTCCCGCTCCTACACGACGTTACACGACATGTAACCCCAAAAGACAACCGTTTGTTGTACAGGGGACAATAGGATGTCCTTGAACAGTGTATGGTCACATCCCATGGTTCAAGGGACACCCAAACGGTCCCCCTCCCACTTAAAAAAGCTCCTTGCAGCAGCCAAAAGGGAGATCGATCAATAAACAAAAAAAAAAAGATCGATCAAACAAGGATATCCAAGGAACAAAGGGATCCGAACTCCTTTACCCAGAGCTTCTACTGAGTACTGAAGCTCTCCCCAACAACCTCGGTTGAACCGTCCAAGGGAAGCAGACCCGGCACGAGCACCGGGCGAAGCATCCTGTAGCTACCTCAAAGTCCCCACAAATTTAAACAAAGAGGGCATTCCCTCTACTTCTGTTGTAATTCAGATTGATTTAGTTTGTAATAAGCTTTCTTATAAATACAAACAAAATCCCTCCCCTTTCCCGGGAAAATCAGAAATTTACACCTACAGAAGATGGCGACCACAGTGGGAGAAGCTGTTTCTTCAAACGAGATGGTGGTAGCTCAGTTCGACGAGGTTGTTGTTGGGACGACAGTGGAGTCCCTAGAAATCGAGTTCGATCAGGCCAAGTACGAAGAGTACTTGTCTTCCTCCTCTTCCGGTGGCGAAGCAGCCCGCAAGCGCCACAGAGCCACGCACGGGAGCCGACCTCACACGGCCAAAGCTCCCACGCCAGAAGGCTCTACCGGATTCCCGATAGGGAAATCCACCCCAAACACTCTCGAGGCCAAGTCCCAGATCGAGAGTAGGGGGGAAGGGTCTACTAAGTGGGTCGCCAAACGACCCTCAGTAGCACCTATCCCGAAAGAAACATCAGTTCGTTCCGGCACGAGCCACCCCGCCACTGCTCACGCAAGTTCCCCCTTCGCTGGGAGAACTAACCAACAGCAACGGCAGACGCTTGTCGGGCAGAAAGCCTAAACCTCCGCTTCACACAACGGCCTGAACCACCATACAGGCCCGAGAAGCGAAAGACAAGAGGGCAACTCGCCCAATATTGGGAGGCCCTCCAAATCAGGGGCGCCAACCGAGAAGGATGGGACCACCCACTCAGGTGGACTTCGCTTTTCAGGTCATATCCCTGACGCGAACAAACCACCCCAAGTGAGTGAGCCTATCCAAAAAGGTGAATCCTCGAAGGCTGGCGAGCCTCGCCATGAGATCTTGGCGAATAAGCTCAAAGGCAAGGAAATAGGCGACGCGTCGCGAGCCCGCTCGTTTAAACAAAGGGCTGAGACTCGCCTACACGCTAGAGTTCGCCCAAGCGCGAAAACTCGCCCGTCAAGGCGAAACCGCCTAACTCCGACGCCGCAACATTTCACCCATTGTGCACCAGAGGACGCATCCAAAGGCCTCTCGTGTACTCACCCGAGTAATCCTTCCGATACTGGGGGTTGTCACCAACCACCCATGGAAGATCTACGAGAATATTTGATTCGCAAGCGCACCATACAGGAGGTGAACCCTTAGTGCCACTGCGAAAGGCTCATTCACACAGTGCTCGCCGACTGCCAATGCGTAGAAACGGCGAAACCTTCTGTGTTCGAGAGGATTTCTCAGCAACCCTCTCGACAGAGGGTCTCCCGTCGGAGGCATCGTCACCAAAAGAGACGCGCTACTGACGACTTAGAGCTCCCATCTGTCACCATCAACATGACAGACAAGGGCAAGACGGTATTTTCTGATTCCCCGGATTCGGATTACGTTCTAGGACCTAATCCCCAGTTCGCCCGAACCCAGCAAGAAGGCATATATCAGCGTACCCGTAGTCGCAGAAGGAAGAGCGTCGGGATTGACTACTCCGCAGTAGCCCCTCCCTTCTACGGCGAAGACGAGGTTCACTCGGCAGCGGCCAGGTCTCAAACTTCACACTCAAGTCAGGACGCGAGGGCGCGGGTGCACATGACGGAGCTCACCCACGAGCAGACGATGACCCAAAAGCTGGAGGAACAGCAGGCGACCATCGACTCTCTAAGAGAGATGATGGAGCAACTGCTGAACAAAAAGAAGAAGAAGAAGAAAGCCCAACGCCCCTTACCCCGACGGACCGAGGACCAGGAGTGGGTGCCTCCGCGCCGTCCGGCGATAGAAACAGAGGATAACAGTAATCCACTATCTGATTACTCCTTTAAGACGTCGCTAGGAACGTCGCATACTGGTGATGGTTCTCGTGACAAGAGGTTCGATGAGTTCCAGGATCAGCTCAACGTGCTGAAGCTTCAGCAAAACATTAACAAGCTGGGGGTGGTCCGCCCCTACCCTATTGAATGGGATACGGTCCCATACCCAGCAAAGTTCAAGCCGATCAACTTGGTGCAATTCGACGGCAAGGGCTCGCCCTCGCAGCACATCTACTACTTCATGGCGCAAACCGGATTCCTTACGGGGAACGATGCCATTCTCACAAGACTATTCATAGGCACCCTCAAAGGGGTGGCCTTTGAATGGTTTCGCAAGCTGGAGCCCGGCTCCATCAAAGCATGGGCCGACGTCGAAAAGCTCTTTTTAGCCCGCTTCTTCGACGACGACACCGAAGTATCAATGGCTACTCTCCTTGTTGAAAAGCAACGAAAGTCAGAATCGGTCAATGACTTCGTCAAAAGGTTCCGGAATCGGTCCGTCCACTGTCGAGACCAAGTCTCCGAGTCGACGCTAATCGAGATGTGTCGCAACAACCTATCGATCCATATCTTGTCTAAGATAGGCGCGGTAGAAACCCGGACGTGGAAAGAACTTGTTCGTCAAGGCGAGCAAGTAGAAAACATGATCAAGAGGCTCGAGGCCGAAGAACCACAGCCCAAGAAAGGAGCTGCAGAACCAGCCGCACCAAAGAATCCCCCTCGAACAAGGGGAAAGGAGATCATGGCAGTCGACTCTGCCCCAGCGCCAAAGACTGCCCCGAGGCCGAAGCCTAGGCAATTTGAGCAACGCCCCCCGCGGCAGTATGACTTCAAAGAGGACCAGGTGGTAGCGACGCTCGATACTCTACTCAAGAGTGGTCGAATCAAGCTGCCTGAGGCCACAAAGCCTGAAGAGGCGGACAAAACCAGCGACCCAACATACTGCGCTTATCACCGGTTCCTTGGTCACCACACGACCAAATGCTACGTCCTCAAGGACAAACTCCAGGCCCTCTACGACGCGGGAGTCTTGAAGAAGGAGAAGGTCCAGAAGCAGGTGACCACAAACATGATCACCTTGAGCTTCGGGACAAATCTCCCCGAAGTCCAAGCTCCGACGGGGGTAATTCCTATCCCCAAAGCAATTCTGAAGATCACCAACGATGATCCTCACAACCAACGAGAGAAGGGCTTAGTCCTGCAGACCCTGCCATCAGGGCAGATAATGTGGGTTCACCCAGACCTCCTCGACGATGAACAGTGGACCGCAAAGCCTCCAAAGGAGGCCAAGAGAAAACACTGCAACGTCATCTATGCCACCCTAGACACAGATGACGTAGCAGTAGCCACCCTGACCGATTCCGAGGAGGACGCCAACGTCTTCGCCACGAGGGCGGGAAAGGAGTTCGCCAAAGAATACCCCGCGAGGATAGAGAACACGGCGAGGCCTTCCGCGAGGCCAGCCGCAACGACCCCTCCTAATCCAGACGCACCCAGCTCAAGTCGCCAACCTTTCCGGTTCAACATGCTCGCACAGCTGAAAAGCATCCCTGCGCGAATCACCATGTACGACCTCCTTAGACTATCCAGGTCTACTCGGGAGGCCCTACAGGAGGCGTTGGCAGATTCAGAGGTATTCTCGACCCATTTCTCGAAAGAGACGGAGGCGGAACAGGAATGTGCGAATTGTTGCCAGGTCTCGGATAGACGAGTCCCTTGCATTACCTTCACTCCTAAGGATATGCTCATTAAGAGTACGACTCACGATCGACCACTGTACTTCACGGGATATGTCGGATCGGCGAGAGTAGATCGGATCCAAGTCGACCCAGGCTCCGCGTTGAGCATCGTGCCTCTGAAACTGATCAAGCACTTGGGGATACCACCGAAGCGTCTGTCCTCAACCACCACGACCATTTTTGGCTTCAACGCCATAGGGACGCGGCCACTGGGCAAAATCCGCCTGAAATGTCGCATAGGCGACATGAAGACGGAGGTGACCTGCTATGTCATCGATGCCGAGCCTTCCTACAACGTGCTCCTAGGGCGCCCGTGGATTCATGGAAACCGGATAGTCCCATCCACTCTGCACCAATGTCTGAAGTATGTTGATGATTATGAACGCGTCAAGACTGCAGTGGCCGACAGACAACCCTTCAAAGGCGTCGAAAACTACTTCACAGACTCTCTGCTGTATCAAGACTCCGTCGAACCGCCGGTTGAGGAGCCAGAAAGCGGCAACGAGGCGGACAGCGAGCCTGAGTACGGCGACAATCTAATCTTAAACGATTTCGAGTCAATTGTAATTGGTTATGAGAGTCATCATGTAACCAACGCTGTTCAGGCGGGAAAGATTGTCGTCAATGAAAAATCCAACTTTGCTTATGTGTCGTCTTGTTCTACGTCTGAGGACGATGAACCCAACGATCTATGGTCGGGACTCTACCGAGATCCTTCCCTGCACATGCCAGTCTGCTCGTCATACGCCGCGAGGGGGCCGCCAATTGACTCGTCGCAAGCCGTATTTGTTGTGCCAGCCCGAAATAGATTCGAAAAGATATTATTTTCGGTCGAGTCGATCGTCCCTTGCGTACGCTCTGGGACGAGTCCGAAGACGAAGACCCGGCCCCCCAGTTTTCGTAATACAGTCGAATTGCGAGACGCATGATGAGCGACATGGGGTACGACCTCACTCGCTTAGAAGGCCTCAACTACGGCCGAGGACGCAAGACGGTCATCCGACCTGCCTACGTACCTAAGGGGAAACCCTCGAATTATTTCAACCGGACTAGGAGAGGCCTGGGCTACTCCTCCTCCTCGTCAGATTTATATTTCCAGGTCAACGAAGATTCCGACTACGCATGTTCGGGGGATCAGTCGTCAGTAACCTCAGCATGGGACTCAGATGTCAGCGTGAGGGACCTGTTCGATGGCCTCACGATCAACATGGCTACAATGGATCCCGCCGAGATGGCGACAGACGAGCAACTTCCACTCTATGACGAGACGTGGGATCGTCATGTTAACGCCCAATGGAGTAGTCGCTTCGAGCAACGAGAGCCACCCACCGAGGACGAAATCCTCCAAGTGAATATGGGAACTGACGAGAGTCCCAAGCCCATATTCATCAGTGGTAGCCTGCCTCCTCAAGAAAAGGAGGATCTCATTGCCCTCATACGGGAATACATCGACGTCTTCGCATGGAATTATGAGGACATGCCTGGCTTGGATCCGCGGATCGCCACACATCGCCTCAACATCAACCCAGACGCCAAGCCAGTTAAGCAGCAGCAAAGGCGGTTTCGCCCCCAGATCATGGAGGCGATCGAAGCCAAAGTGAAGAAGCTCATCGAATCCGGCTTCATCAGAGAGGAACAACACCCCGACTGGGTGGCGAACATTGTTCCGGTGCTGAAGAAGAACGGCAAAATCCGCGTCTGCATTGACTTTAGGGACCTTAACGCTACGTGCCCTAAAGACGAATTTCCCCTGCCCATCACGGATGTCATCATTGACAACACGTGCGGATTCGAGAGGATGTCCTTCATGGACGGTTTCTCGGGGTACAATCAAATCAAAATGCACCCCGAGGACGAAAAACACACCGCGTTCAGAACTCCTATGGGGGTGTACTGCTACACCGTTATGCCCTTCGGACTCAAGAATGCCGGCGCAACCTACCAACGCGCCATGAGCTTGATCTTTCGAGACCATCTACGAAAAACGGTAGAGTGCTATGTGGACGATCTGGTCGTAAAGAGTCGTCACAAGAGCGACCACCTCCAAGACCTGAAGACGATGTTCGAACTCATGAGGACTCATCAACTCAAGATGAATCCCACTAAGTCATTCCTAGGGATGGCTAGTGGTAAATTCCTCGGCTTCGTCGTCACGACAAAGGGGATCCGAATCGATCCAGACAAGGTGCGAGCTATCCAAGAGCTCCAACCACCCCGGAACCTCAAAGAATTGAGGGGCCTCTAGGGAAGATTGGCCTATATCCGAAGATTTATCTCAAATCTTTCGGGCAAGTGTCAACCGTTCTCTAAGCTCATGAAGAAAGGCACCTCCTTCGTGTGGGACGAGCCTTGCCAGCAGGCCTTTGAGGACATCAAGGCTTACCTTTCAAATCCGCCAGTCCTCGCTGCGCCGATTTCAGGGAAACCATTTCTCATCTACATTAGGGCCATGGAGCACTCTCTGGGTGCTCTCTTAGCACAAAACGATGACGCCGGCCACGAGCAAGGCATCTACTACCTCAGTAGGACCCTGCAAGGCGCCGAACAACGATACCCAATGGTCGAAAAAGAATGTCTGGCCTTGGTGTTCGCCATCCAAAAGATGCGACACTACTTGGTTGGCCAAACAATCCACGTCATCTCACGGATGAACCCCATTCGAGTCTTCATGATGCAACCCGCGGTGCTAAATTGGCGCTTAGCTAGATGGGCACTTCTGCTCTCTCAGTACGACATTCACTTCAGGCCACAGAAGTTGGTCAAAGGTCAAGCCATATGCGATCTCATGGCCAGTCACCCACTGGTATCAAAAACCGACTTGTTTGAAGACTTGCCAGACGAACCACTTGAAGTCAATGTAACGTCGTTACCGGATGTGTGGCAGATGTTCTTCGACGGCGCGTCTCGTGCAGCCCCAGATGGCTCTATTGTTGCTGGAGTGGGGGTAGTCATCACTTCTCCACGCAACCACGTGCTGCCCCGGGCCTTCTCTTTGACAGAGCCATGTACCAACAACGTGGCCGAGTACAACGCATTACTCGTCGGACTCGAGCTGGCCGAAGAGCTAGGAGTAAGACATCTCGAAGCTTACGGCGATTCCCAGCTCATCGTCAAGCAGATGACCGGCGAATATGAGGTTAGAAACGAAGACTTGATCCCACTCCACAAGGCGGCTGTCCGACTAGTCGAATCATTTGAGAGCTTCAGCATTGAGCATGTGTTGCGTTCCAAGAACACACATGCGGATGCCTTGGCTTCCCTGGCGGCCAACTTGGCTCAACCATACGGAACAATCCAGTCAGTCACAGTGGCGAGCAAGAAGCTCTTCCGACTGAAAGACGCTCCAGAAGCAAACGCCACCCATCAAGTCTCCGATCAGCCCAGTGCTGAGGACTGGCGCCTCCCGATCATCGATTACGTCCTATACGGAGTATTGCCCGAGGATGCAAAGGAGCGAGAGTCCGTCCGGAGACGTGCTACGAGATTCTACTACGACTCGATCACCAAGACGTTGTATCGAAGGTCATACGACGGCTTGTTGCTTCGATGTCTCTCGAGAGTGGAAGCACAGGAGGCTCTACGCGAGGCCCACGACGGCATCGGCGGAGCTCACCAGCCCGGACCCAAACTTTGGGATCGCCTACGAAGGACTGGTTACTTCTGGCCTGGGATGGTTCAAGACGCCGTCGCCTACGCAAAGCGCTGCCACGAATGCCAGATTCACGCCAACTACATGCACCAGCCACCTGAAGACCTACACCCAACAAAGGCTTCGTGGCCTTTCGAGGCATGGGGGATGGACATAGTTGGACCAATATCCCCGCCATCGGCGAGAGGTCATCGCTTCATTCTTGCGATCACTGACTACTTCTCTAAATGGGCCGAAGCGGTCCCCTTGAGAGAAGTCAAGACTAACGACGTGATTAAGTTCATCAAACACCACGTCATTTACCGGTACGGCATACCACGACGTATCATTCACGACAATAGTACGCAATTTGTCAGTCATGCATTCACCAGGTTCTGCGACAAGTTCCGAATGCAGAACCTCTCGTCCACGGCCTATAACCCGTCAGCAAATGGTTTGGCAGAGGCCTTCAACAAAACGATCATCAAAATTTTGACCAAGTTGACCTCAACCAGCAAACGCGACTGGAACGAGAAACTTGGCGAAAGTTTGTGGGCGTATCGCACCACGGTTCGCACGCCGACTGGCCATACGCCCTACTCCTTGGTATACGGCTGTGAGGCCGTATTGCCATTAGAGATTCAGATCCCATCCCTCCGCGTCTCTTTGGCAGCAGGGATGACGGTGGAAGACAATCACCGACAACGACTCGCCGAGCTCGAGGCGTTGGATGACAAGCGGCTAGAAGCTCAACAGCATATTGAGTTCTACCAAGCCCGGATGGCGAAGGCTTTCGACAAGAAAGTCAGGCGCCGAGCCTTCAAGGAAGGAGAGCTGGTGTTGGCCGTTCGCCGACCAATGATTCTCACCTCCAAGAAGAAAGGTAAATTTTAATCCAAATGGGAGGGTCCATTCGTAATAGAAACAGTCTATTCGAATGGGGGCTACCGCCTCGTCAAGCCCAATGGCGACAAGATCATGATGCCTATCAACGGTAAATACTTAAAAAAGTACTACCCTTAGTTCTTCTTCACTAACTCCCACAAGTACATGAGTATAAACTGGTTCTCAAACCCTCCAACTGGTATACGAGGCTAAACTGTCCCTACTCTACCCGTTATGGCGAAAGCCTCTGGCGGAATTCAATTCGCCTATCCTCTCCAACGAGATGGCGGATCCACTAAAGTCGTTCATACCACGACAAACCAATTCAATTCGCCTATCCTCTCCAACGAGATGGTGGATCCACTAAAGTCGTTCATACCACGACAAACCAATTCATTTCGCCTATCCTCTCAACGAGATGGCGAATCCACCAAAGTCGTTCATATCACGACAAACCAAATCAACTCGCCAATCCTCTACCAGAGGATGGTGGGTCCCTAAAGTCGTTCCAATCACGACATTCCCTGTCACGTTAACATTAAACCTCTGACACAATCTACTTACCAATCCTCTTCATAAGAATGGTAGGTCCTCCATAGTCACTCCAATCGTGACAAAACCCCCATCAGGTTAATGATCACCTCTGATGATTGGCGCCGTTATTCCTATGAATAACATAGCCTAAGTAATAACCTACCACGCAGCGGGTTATTACTTCTGTCAATAGTCACACTCCTACGTCCCTGAACTATTTGGCCTATTCCAGCTATCCTAACATTCTCGTAGGGTAACTGATGGGTAGCGGCCTACCACGCGAGGGCCCCTACAACGATCACACGTCATATTCTTACATCCCTGACGATTCGATCATCATCTGTCGTCGCCTATTCAGACGGTGACGACTGTTAAGAGCAATTCGGCAGACGGCATCTCTGCCGATTCCTCAAGCGATAACTTGCCGAGTGGCAAGTCGAAATTGAGTTCTTCAGTCGGCCACAGGAGCGAACAATTCTCCTCTGCTGCAGGCCGAGTGTTACTCTCTTAATCCCACTGGAGCTACAACGCGAAAATCGGAGTCAACCCGATCCCACGCTGTAAGCAACCGAGAGCAGAACAAGAGCCCAAAACGACTAAGTTCAGAACAGACAGTCAAGTGCTCAACAAATCCAACTCAAATGCCAGAACAACACAAACAGGAAGAAAAGGTAGAAAACTATGCATATGAAACGAAAATAAGCAAGAGCTTAAGGCCATTATGGGCCAAAGTTTGCACGCATAAGTTTTTCAAGTTACGGTGCTTGAAGCACCGACTAAGTTGACAAAACAGCAAAAGAAAAGAGGAACAAAAGAACAGATTTAAGCAAACAGAGCATTACAGAAATTTCAACAAGCTAAAGGACCCAATTTTGGCCTTGGCTTTCGCGAGGGCCTTCTCACGATGGATCTTCGCCTTCTCCCTCTGCTGCTGCTGCCGCCTCGCCAAATCCGCTTCGCTGTCCTCCTCTTCCTGACGAAGGAGCTGCAGCGCCCTCTCCACCTCCCTGGCAGCCTCTCCGAGCTTCCCCGCCTTGCGCGAACGCTCCTGCAACTTCGCCTCGCCGCGGAGAGTGCCGGCGTCCTCAAAGAAAGCCCGGTCCAGGTAGGCGTCCATCCGGTCCAGCACCGTTTGGTGCCGCTTTCGCAGACGTCGGAGCTCGGCCTCCTTCACCAGGATCTGCTTCGTCCTTTCTTCGCGCTCGAGCAGAAGGCGCAGGGAGATAGGCGGCGGCACGTTGGAAGGATCTTCGTGGACCGCCTCTTCGAGGCGATACATCCACTCCTCCACTCGATGGAGCTCCTGCTCGCAGTTGCGTGCGAGCGAGACATCGCCCGACCGGCGGATCTCCCTTAAGCCCGCTTCCACGAGGGGAAGCACATCATAGTACCGGCCGGCGCCCACCCCGACCTCAAGGGCGACCCCCCGTACCAAGTCCTCCAGCCGCACAAGGGGGACGAACGCTGGGTGAGCCAAGGGATCTGGAACGGAAGACCCTTGGGCTGAACCCACGGGAGAAGCCGGTGGGGCGTCAATATTAACCACGGTGGCGGAAGAGCCCACCTCTTCGGGCACACTATGTTCGGAGTCGGAGGCCATGGAGTGGAAGGGTTTGCGACGGTGATCTTTCGTCTCGCAGACTTTTCTCGAAAAAGAAGGAGCGTGGCTGAAGAAACGGCGAGTACGGGGAATATATCTGAAAATCTGACGGTCACGATCTGTCCCCTCGAACGATCGAGCGGTCCAGATGCCTCGCGGCGCTTCGGGCTCAACACCATTTAAAGCCCCGCTTCTCGAGACCCGAACCGACCGATCGGATGAAGCCCAAGAAGCAAGGCACCCTGTCACTTCTCCATTAATGGGCATTGACACGTCTTTAGTTCCTTAGCTGGCAAGCATTTGGGCCCGCTGGAAGACGCGTGGCACGAGATTTCGCCTACAACCTAAACTCGCCTTTTCGGGAGTCTCGCTTGCGTTCTAAATTCGCCAGCGACATCGGCACAAATCCGCCAATACTAGAGATTCGCCCACGGTTTGAATTCGCCAGCAGTCAAAGTTAATCCTCACGGCGAACTCACCGACGGTTTAACACGACTCTCTCGGCGAATTTGCCGACCCGTATTTGAGTTGAGTTTTCACCCAAGTGTTGCGACCTAAAACCGCTGATGGCTATGCCAAAAGAAATATTAAAGGGGTTATATCCAAAACGAACACAACGAGGAAGAACACAAACTGCATCAAATGCTTCTAGACAGTACATTTGAACAAAGTTATGTTTTTTGCAAATCGCGAAAGTCATAATATTACGTTCGAAGAAGCAAAACATGCACCCAGTGTTTAAGATAATACATCTGAACAAAGTCGTGACATAGTTTCAAAAGCAAGACAAACAAACAAAGTGTCTTAAACATGAATACATGGTGGGGATCCTAATCAAACACACTGAAAGAAGAAATGTCTTCCTTGGCCAATGCCACCTTCCTTGCGAAGTCCTCACGAGCCTTGTCCTCGGCCGCCTTCCTGATGCGATCCTCAAAGCTCGATCTGGCGGCGGCATCCTTCTCACGCAAGGCTTGAAGACGTTGAGTTTCCTCCTCAGCTTTCTTGCTGACCTTGACAACATCGGATTGGAGCTCCTTCCAATTCGTCTCCGCCTGCCTCAATTCGGCTCTCAGGCGAGCCATGGTGCGATTGAGGTCGATAACTTGATCCCCCAACTGCTGTTGTTTGCTCACCCAGAAATTGGTGATGGATTCCGAGTCAGCAATTTCTTTGAAGCGGACCTCCTGTTCCTGGGCCTCCAGACGTCGGAGATGAGCCAAACAAGACTCCACGTCCGGGCCTTCCCGTAACAGTGATCCTAGCATTATCATGCGCGATTCCAAAAGACGGAGCGCCTGCAGACAGCGTGACGCCCACCGGTTTTCGCCCAACCGTAGAAAATCGAGCACGCGGTCCAGGAGAGACTGCCTGAAACTTTCAAAGCTACCCTCGCCAAGATCAACAAGCGAAATCACTTGTCTTACGGCGTTCGTGAACTCCTCAAGGCGAGCCTGCAAGGGCAAGGAACCAGGGGGAGTAGGCTTTTGACCGGGGGCGAGCATTGCGATTGGGGGAACCTCAAGACAAGGTTCCGTTCCTGGTTGCGGAGCAGAACCTTGGGCAGGAGGAGCCTCCGGGCTCTCGGGCTCGTCATCGGATATCAAGATGGGTTCCGCCTCGTGCTCCTCAGGAAGCGGTGCATCATCGTGGATTGAGAAGCACAGTGAGAGCATGAAAGAGGGATCTAAGCAAGAGATACCTATCCATGTCTAAACAGGGTTTGAACTGGGAACATACCTTCGGCAGCGGCTGCTCCGGCCGCACCCGAGGAAGATGCCTCCTTCCTCTTCTTGGAAGTAACCCTCTTCGTCTTCGGTGCCATCTGGGAGACACAAGGCAATCAGGATCTCTTCTGAGAGGAACGATGAGAAAGCCTTGGGTTTTCTTTTCTTGACGAAGGGAAAAGGTACTAAAATACCCCGACCCTAGGCGGTTATATGCGGTTCGATTGGACCCTTCAGTCCCGAACAGTTGAGGGAGAAGCCGAATATCCCGCATCCTATATGAATGATTGAGATTCGGCAGTGTCGGAGCATGATCTCTAACCAACGGCCCAGATCGGGCGTGAAGGACGAAGAGACCCATCGCACTGCAATTAAGGTAAGACGGCGCACCCACGTCTCCGTAACTGACATACACGTAGGCGGACACACGACCCGCTAAAAGCGGAGTCCACCTGTATCTAGAATCGCCGTTAACGGAGCAACTGCGAGTTCATCAATTTGTAAGATTCGCCAGCAGGCGAAACAGGTCTGTAGCTGGAATCCGCCAAGGGAAATTTCCCTCAAACATTGACATCAATTAGTGCACTAAAATATCTATACTAAATATAGTATGCACACAAGCCATAATCGCCAGAAACAAAAGGATAATTTCATTCAAGGAAAAGGAGTCCTATTACAACGAAAAATTTAAAAGGCGAATTACAAGGATTTCAACCGCAGTTCCGCCTCACGAACTTTTTCAGCATGGCGGAGCTCAAGCCTCCTTAAGATCTCTCCACGAACCTCTTCCTCCGTGCACGAGATCAAGTCTTGAATGGCCACCTTGACACCCTTGAGAGCTCGATCCTTCTCCCCAACCGAGTCAGTAGTCAACTGCCGATGGGACTCAACGCCCTCCAACTCCTTTGCCACCTGATCAAGGGCCTTCCCTTGAACAGCCAGAGAAGCCTGCGCGTCAGCTATGACCCGTTTCAGCCTCTCCACTTCAAAGGAAAGTCGGGAGAACCGGCTATCAACCGTCTCTTGCTCGCGAGCCACCCGTGCATCCTCGGCTTTGGCCTGCTCCAGCTCCGCTGACAACTTTAACTCCAGCGTCAGATTCTCATCCAGGCGGCGATCCCGGTCTGCCATAGTTACTCGAACTTCGCGAGAGGCGAGATCAAAGAGATTAGAACTCTCCGCACGAAGAGTGAGCAGCTGCTGAACCGCCACCTCCACTGCGTTCAGGCGCTGAAAGTAGGGTCTTGCCGCGGTGATGCCAAGCCTCTTACGCAAGAAGGACGCGTCGTCCTCGAGAACTTCCTTGAATTCCTCGAAGGGACAATTCCCCTCCAAAACCTGCCGAGTGCAGTGGGCCAGAGTGTCTTCGAAATTGGCCACAGCTCGCGCCACCTGCTTCTTTCGCCAGCATTCCATAGGAGAGAGAGAGGCATCTTCGACAGAGGATGAAGCCACAGTCGGAGTACCGGTAGTCACGATCGCAGAAGCGACGACCGGCGCTGCCGGAGCCGGAACAATCGCTGGCGCCGCCAGAATGGCAGTGGCAGAGTCACAGGTCACCAACGCCGGTGAGGAAGTGACCGTCAGCCCAACGGGAGTTCCCCCTTGAGCAGGAGACTCTCACGCTAAGCGCTCACCCCCGACCGGTGTCCCCTCGAAGGTGGGGGTTCCCCCTTGTCGATCCGCAGGGACCACCACCTCCTCCTCACTTGATAGCGCCTCGTGAATGGAGGCGTTGTCATCCGTCTCGGATTCGCCAGAATGACCCTCCCAAGAGGGAGGATCCTCCTTGCCGGCACTTTCATGGGAGGGGCCAACTGCGGATACAAGGAAAATGATAACAATTAGTATCCCCTTGGCCTAGAAGGGCCAACAGCAATGAAACTCATGCTTACCTGAACCCCCTGATTCTCTTTCATCTCAACTCCCCTCGTCTTCGTCAGAAGGGATAGGGATCACTTTCTCAACTGCACGAATTCGATATGAACAGTCAGAAAATACGAATCTAACCTCGTACACAAGGACATCGTATCGAAAGACTACCTCTCGGTACAGATGCAGGAGTCGTTAAGACCCCCGCCTGTGACTCCACACCGGATGAAGGGAGCATGTCCTTCAAAATCGCCGGAGCCACCTGTGGCGCAGTAGAAGGAGCAGGTTGAGCAATTTCTGCCCCAGAGGCAGTACCTGCCCGACCAGCCGCCGCTCTAGTGGTCACCATAGTCTCCTCACCACGGGCCCTCTTGGCCACTTCCACTCTAGAGCTCTCCGCCGCTTCTCGCTACCGTTTCGAGAGCAACGAACTACTCGGAGATAAGAGGGGCGCTCCCATACGCCCAGCAATCTCACTACGGGCTCGCTCCAGGCGTTGGCTCGCCCGGGTCAACTCAACAGGCTCCCTCTGCTCGCCTTGGGAATCTAGAGGAAGACCGGGAGAAGGAACTCGTGTTTCAGGCGCCTCAGATTCATCTGTGCCCGCGCGCTCACCCTCAGAATCTCCTGCAGGGCCTTCCATGAGCAGCTCCCTAGCCGCTGCACGACCCCTCCGCCTCGAAGGTCGAGGAGCTCCTCTTGGGT
The DNA here is from genome assembly GCA_022839385.1 of Asparagus kiusianus. Lineage (NCBI taxonomy): Eukaryota > Viridiplantae > Streptophyta > Magnoliopsida > Asparagales > Asparagaceae > Asparagus > Asparagus kiusianus. The sequence goes on along the minus strand of BQKN01000366.1, from coordinate 147,152 downwards.
GACGCCCGCGTTCCGCCAGGCACGAGCTCTGAAACCGGAAGTCAACGGGATTAGCACTGGCGCCCCGATACAACCGACAGTACGAGAGCGTGTGGTGTAGGTCATGATCCTTCGAAGGTAACTCAAAACGGGCGTCGGTACCGCCGGCGTGAGTCCAGAACCACCCTCGAGCTCCGTCCACCAGCCCTCCTTCAAAGCGCAGGTGAGGGTTGACGTTGCCCACATACAATTGGTCGTACCCAAACTGGCGGGCGAACCTGCAGGGGATGTATGGTTCGAGATAGCACGACGAGCCCGTTCTCAGAACGTGGTACCCAGGTCGGATGTTTATCAACCAACGAAAGGCGCCGCGAGGGAGGATTGTGTAGTGGTCCGCCGTCGGCGCATCCCTGAGAGATTCTCCGTATCCGCCCCCGCTGAAATAAGGAAAAGAGCGGCGAAAGTTGTAATTCCCAAAGTAGGAGAGCATCTTCCTTGCATCAGGGATATCCTTGCACTTCCAGGAGCACTTCTCCAAGCGCTGGACGAACGGGACAAACTTGTCACCTTGGAGCGCCGCTGGAGCACTCATCAAGCACTCACAGTGGTATACGAACCACGCCATCAGATAGGTATACGGCAGCCCCACCCGAGGATTGGGAGTCCTGATGACCTCTCCTTCTCCCTCATCAATGGCCGATACGCGGCAGAATTGAGCTGTCAGGGTACGAAGCCCCCGATGGATGCACGCTATCATCGCCGATACCAGGGAATAAGACTTCCCGTGAGCCAAACAAACCGCCGGATACACAACCTCCACAGGAAGAGCTTCGAAAGAGTGAGTGGGGATTATGCACCTCTTCAACCATAACATGAGGTACCCCGCAAGCAGCGCCTTCCCTGAGATGGGTGACTTCGCCTGATGGTGGAAAGAGTGAAAGACTGTACCAGACTTAAATCCGCCTTCATCACGGTCGAGAGTCACGGTTCCCCCATCTTCGGCTATCCTCGCCTCCACCTCGGACTGGTCGCATATGCCCAACGGGAGGGCAGGCTTCCCCTTAACATCGTTCCCCGGGAACAGGTAATCAGCCCAATTCTTGTGGCTGATCCCCTTCTTCTTCCCTTTATGATCTGCTACCCCCAAGACGTTGAGGCAGATGTGGTAGTGGCAGAGTAACTCCCACAAAGTTTCAACCGCCGAGGGCGAATGGCTTAACAGCTGATCGATCTCAGCTTGATCGGGGACGTACTCCTCGTAAGGAAAGTCTCCCAGGGGCAGACCCGACACGTCGTGCATCTCGTGAGGGGTGATGCCAAGCTCACCGTTGGGGGTGAAGAACGTGCCGCTTTCCGCGCAGTACAGCTCCAGAATGCTGTGGAACTGAGAAGCGTTGATCCGCAAGCCATGTCGCGTGGCTTCGATGGCCGCGTATAGCTCCGTGTTCTTGAGATCGGCGTTCTCAGCCAGAACACGGTCAGTAATCTTGGACCACCAAGTGTCGCTGCCGGGTGCAGAATAGACCCACCCCGGAGCTCTGAAATCCTTCGGGGGAAAGCTCCCTCCGACTCGGAAGAAGCGATGACGGAAGGTCTCCGCCGCTGATATCGACTCCCCCACGGGCAGTTCGGCGGACAGTAAGCCAGGACGCAGACCCGTCACACGCTTACACGAGCCATCCACTCCGTATCCAGCGGTAGAGCCCGTGAAAACGCCACAAGTGACCCCGTCCTGAGTTGGGGTCAGCTCCCAGTTCATCGTCCGAGGAACCGCGAGGGATCGCAGCTCAACGATCGAGAACCCCCTCGACATGCTGGGGAGGTAGTAGTGAGTCCCTTCTGCCGTATGGAACCACATGCTCTCCTTGAGCAACAGGGCAGAGGGGTGGGTCGTGGCATCGCCGAACAAAAACTGAGGTTTCGGCAGCTCTGCCCTAGCATCATCTGTCAATGCCGCGTCGGTCGTCAACTCGCGCAGTGTCAGGGGGTGGCCGTCCGTGACCCTCTTTATCAAGCCATCCGGTTTGTCGGCGGTGAACACAAGCACCGGAGCCAGAGAGGGAAATCGAGGAGGCGCCGTGTAGTTCGTACCACCGGCGTGGCCAACGGCCACACCCTCCGGAAAGGCCTCATCGGAAAAAGTCGCTACAAGAGAGGAAAATCCATTAAGACAAAAACTCGAAAGGGCAAAATCGCCCATCAAATAGAGACAGACAAAATCGCCTATCAAAAAAAAAAAAAAAGGAGTTCGCCTCCCTCCCCCCTAAGGGCAAATAGGGCTAACTTTGCCCCAAATTGGGGGAAACTGCCGAAAAGCGGTGGAATTCCAAGACGATGAGCGACGCTCATCTCCCCAAATCCAACGCCTAGGGCCTACACGAGGTCATCCGACAAACCCATCGACGTACCTGAGCGCGACTCCGGAGCACTGGCGGGCATGCCGGCGGAGAGACGATCGGAGTAACCTCCAGGGCCTGCACCTCTCACTTTGCGCCTCCTAGGTTTTGGAGCCATTGAAAGATGGGGCGGGAACTCTTGTCTTAGGAATTCTTTTCAAGATTCAACAGCACGATGAATCCCAAAGGAGGAAAACAGCGGGTTTAAAAAGGGGGAGTTGTCCACGTGGCCGCGATCGCCCTCGAGAGGCGGATCCCCCACGAACGGGAAACGTGGCCACGATCAAATTCGATGGTCCAGATCACCCTCATCGACGGTTGCATCCAACGGTTGAATTCGAAAACCACGGCCACGATCAGAACGAGGCACATGGAGCGGAGCCAAACTGTCGAATCATGATAATACTACGCCGCGTTAAGCTGGAAAAACACGAAACCCCGTAAATGGACACGTGATTTACTCACATTAGGCCTACTTTCGTCCAAAAGTAAAGTCTCGATGACGAAGGCTCGAATGAAATCCGCAAGTCACTCAAAATTTCGCCACCTATGCCTAACTTCGCCCGCGCGACTCAACTCGCCTTCAGGAAGCAGGCGACTCGCCCAAAACCCAGAAACCGACAAGGGGACTTCATTGAGACCCGCGCCCTAGACGGCTAGGGGTCAGAATAGAAATCTTAGCGCTAAGCCTAAGAGAAACTACTCGACAACTCATCATACTGAGGGGAATAGTATGGCTAGCCCGATTCAAACGGTAATCGGTAAAGGCAGATCAAACCCGTTGATAGCTGAGGGTTTGCTAAAAATCCTAATGTACTTGATCCATCCGAAGCTGCTTTATTCAAAGTATTCCAGACCACACGTAAGTCGGTTTTGGTCTGAAAACTTTGAAGGGGGTCTTGTAGACGGTAAAAATTACCGCGGCGGATTAGTGAACTAATTCGCCCATAGAACAGGGCCACCCTCTCTTAGGAGAATAACCTACTAAGTGGATTCGCCGGCATGAGGGCCCCCACATCGGTCGCACCCGCCAAATCACATGGATCCTCCAGTGAGGCGAATCCACCTTCATTAGCCAAATCCGCCCGCCGAAGAGGAGCTCAAATCCGCCCCCAAATGCCAAGGCCACTTGCCGAGAGCCACGTCTGCCTACGTGAGCCAGAGACCAGGTTTCCAGGGACAAGCCTTCTCTGCCTCCCACGATGCAAGGTAAGGAGGCACAGTACCCCAAGTTCGTCAGACGGCAGTCCGTAATTCAAGCGAACAAGACGGGCGCCGAACCGGCCTGTAGACTCATAAATGCGGGTCACCTCACCCATCAGAATGGAGAGCCGAAGCCGCCGATGCGCGGCAAGCTGTATGGAGTCCGTCCAGGCACGAGACGTCCATTCTCCCGCCCCTATTCAGACATAGGGTGAGGGGAGGAAGGGTACAGCACCTCAGGACCGCCGGATGGTCACTCGGTACCTTGCCGCACAAGTGAGCGGACGGTTGCCAGAGCCATCTGCGTCCACATAAATGCAGCGTACCGCGCTCCAAGCGAAAGGTCAGAGCCACCGGCGTTCGACGAGCTGTCCAGGTCCACTCAAGTGTCTGGCAGTCGCCGTCACGAGTGCGAGGAAGGGCTTTCCCGCTCCTACACGATGTGACACGACATGTAACCCCAAAAGACAACCGTTTGTTGTACAGGGGACAATAGGATGTCCTTGAACAGTGTATGATCACATCCCATGGTTCAAGGGACAGCCAAACGGTCCCCCTCCCACTTAAAAAAGCTCCTTGCAGCAGCCAAAAGGGAGATCGATCAATAAACAAAAAAAAAAGATCGATCAAACAAGGATCTCCAAGGAACGAAGGGATCCGAACTCCTTTACCCAGAGCTTCTACTGAGTACTGAAGCTCTCCCCAACAACCTCGGTCGAACCGTCCAAGGGAAGCAGACCCGGCGCGAGCACCGGGCGAAGCATCCTGTAGCTACCTCAAAGTCCCCACAAATTTAAACAAAGAGGGCATTCCCTCTGCTTCTGTTGTAATTCAGATTGATTTAGTTTGTAATAAGCTTTCTTATAAATACAAACAAAATCCCTCCCCTTTCCCAGGAAAATCAGAAATTTACACCTACAGTCCCCGAACGACGAAATTCTTTAGGTCTATCCAGATCTTCTCGAAGACGAACAGTGGACGGGCTCATCTTCTAAGAAGAAATCCAAGTCTAAAGGAAAGGGAAAGTCTTATTGGGCCACCACAGCAATTCCGGAGGAAAATGACGAAGGGATACCTACCTTCCTAATTTTCGATGATGAGCATGAAGCTTTTGTGAGCAGCGAAGAACCGTCCTTTGCCACCAAAAGTGGGAACGAATATCGATTCAATTATCCTAAGGTGATCGATCAATTAGCTGAGCAGGGGATGGTCACGACCATGCCAAAGTCTTCTGGAGAACCTCAGCAGCCATCAACCAATAAATAGAAGGAGGCTGCAACTAAACAAAGGAATCCCAGCAACAAAAGGTTCAAAACCTAAAGCAGTCTCGTTTCAATCGTCCGATTAGGAGAGATAAATCAGGAAGTTCGAACACTCCATACCGCTTTAATGTTATGACCTAATCGGCTAACATTCCAGCGAGGATAACTCTATACGAGTAATTACATCTTTCCAAAAGCACCAGAGAGGCATTCACCATCACTCCTGACCAGCTAACTCAAATAGTTCAAGAAGCTTTAACCAAGAAGAAAAAAGAATTTGAAGCCGAGATGGGGTTGGCCATGCAGCAAATAAGGGAGTTGCAGGCTCAAAGGCTTCAACTACTTAAATCCAGTCATTGGGCTAAGTCTAGTCACACTAGACCTGTCACACCCATTTGAAATTGAGCAGATGATAGTGATCCAAGGGTACATGAATTCATCAAGGCTGATGCACCCCTTGGTAACACTGGGGGTGGTTCAATTGCACCCCTCAATGACACTGAGGGTGACTCGATTGCTTTTTCTCAACATCGTTCGAGTAGATACGAATGCAAGGACAAGAAGCCGAAGGTTAGAGAGTCAGTCACCACCTTCGCTAAATGCTTTCTTAAAAGAAAGGAGGCTGAGAGAAGCCAACCGACAACAGTTGTGGCTATTGTTGATCAAACATTACAACAACAATTACCACAACTGCCGCAAAAAATGCAACAGTACCATTTTAAAGATGATGACATTCTAGCCATCTTCGAGTACCTCCTGAACAACAACAAGATCAAACTGCCACCTATTAAAAATCAGGAGGAAGCCAATAAGAGTTCAGCCCAAAATACTATGTGTATCACAAGAGGGTCCTTCGTCACCCTAAGGCTTGCTTCATTCTTAAAAACAGAATTCAAGCTTTGGTTGAGGCCGGCATTAGAATGGTAGAACAAAACCAATGAAAATTATAAACACTCCAAAAAGTATATGAGTATAAACTGCTTCTTCCGACACTCCGAAAAGTATATGAGTATAAACTACTTCTTCCGAAACTCCAACAGGTATATGAGTACAAACTATTTCCCTTGTATCCAACGGGAGGTTCCTAGAGAATATTACACATAATATTCTTAAGGATAACCTGACATCAATAAAAGGGTGGTTGAAAATAAGACACCGCTCATTGGGCTCAATTTCGCCAAAGAGCTGGGGGTCGAAAATCTAGAAGCTTTTGGTCATTCTCAACTAATAGTCAACCAAATTTGAGGAGAGTATGAGGTCAGGAATCAAGACCTGATACCGTACCATAAGGCAACCATTGAGATGACAGACTCGTTTGAAGAATTCATCATCGAGTACATTCCATGTCTCCAGAACGCATATGTAGATGCACTAGCAGCACTAGCTGTATCTTTGACACAACCTCCCGACATAGAACAATGGGTCACTGTGAGAACTCACAAACTCTTTATACCAGATTGTACTTTGGACATCAAGGAGGTACACTCTGCTAGAATTGAACTCGAGCCTCGAGATTTTTGATTTCTCATTATTGATTATGTCTTACACGGTATTTTACCGGAAGACATAAATGAAAGAGACTCGGTCCGATGAAAAGCACCAAGATTCTATTATAACATGGCGACCCAGACACTGTATTGTTGTGCATATAATGGTCTGCTACTCCGATGTCTTTCGACCAAAGAAGCAAAGGAGGCTCTCAAAGAAGTGCACGACGGAACATGTGGTGCATACTAATCTGGTCCCAAGCTCTATGATCAACTCAGACGAATAGGATATTATTGGCCAACCATGGTCAAGGACGTAGTTGACTATGCTCGACAGTGTTATGTATGTCAGATACATGCAAACTATATGCACCAACCCCCAGAGCACTTGCATCCTTCGGCCACATCATGGCCATTCGAGACATGAGGAATGGACATTGTCGGTCCTATTTTTTCACCGTCAGCCAAAGGTGATCGTTTCATTTTAGCAATTACTGACTACTTATCAAAGTGGGCTGAAGCGGTTCCACTTAAAGAAGTAAAAACAAGCAACATCATCAAGTTCATCAAACACCACATCATATACTGATACGGTGTTCTAAGACGAATCATGCACGACAATGATCGTCAATTTGTCAGCAATGCCTTCATCAAATTTTATGGAAAGTATAGGATTCAAGACGTCTTGTTGACAGCATACAATCCCACGGTGAACAGATTAGCTAAAGATTTCAACAAAACTATTATTAAGATTCCGTCAAAGCTCATCAAAATCAATAAACAAGATTGGGACGACAAACTCGACGAAGCTCTCTAGGCATATCACACCATAGTCTGCACACTTACTAGAGTAACTCCATACTCTCTAGTGTATGGATGTAAGGCTGTTCTTCCCTTGGAAATCCAAATTCCATCCCTTGGTATTGCTCTCGCAATAGGGATAACAATGGAGGAACAACATTAGAAACGCCTCGAAGAACTTGAGATGTTGGATGAAAAACACATAGAGGCTCAGCAATAAATTGAGTTTTACCAGGCTAGAATCTCCCGAGCTTTTGATAAAAGAGTCCAACAATGAAGCTTTAAGGAAGGAGACTTGGTTCTTGCCGTCTGGCGACCAATGATACTCAACTCCAAGAAGAAATACAAATTTTAACCCAAATGTGAAGGATCGTTTGTAATAAAGATAATCTACTCAAACGGCACATATCACTTAATCACTAAAGACGGTGACAAACTCATGATGCCAATAAATGGGAAGTTTCTAAAAAAGTACTATCCCTAGTACGTTCAGGATAACCTGTTTAACGGGAAGTTCCTAGAGAATGCTATGCATGGTATTCTTAAGGATAACCCGAGATCAGCTAATTGTTCAGGATGAAGACAAGTCATCTGAATAATTTATTCTTAATCAAAATGAATGTGATTGAGAACCTTCCACTATGGCAATTTAATCATTTCCAAGATGATTAAAACCCTCCCACTATGACTTTATGAGTACTCTTTCGTCTAGATGGGATTCAATGACCTCATTTGGTCAATCTTCCCTCACGAAACTCCTATAGTGCACCTGTGGGGTGCGGTCCTCCATCACAAAGTCTCTCATTGATCAAATTAACTGACAGTGGATCCACCAAAATTCTTTCGATTGAGTCCATCCAAACTCCCATTGTGTTTGTGTACTTAACACTCCCAATGTTAAAGTCCCAACACGGTACTCAAAGTCCCTTACTGATCAAATTAACTGACAATAGGTCCTTTTTTAAATTTTTATCTTTTCCCCCTCTTTTTCTCTCTCCTAGGTCGAGACACAAGATGTGTCTCACACCTAGACCGAGACACAAAGGGTGTCTCAGACCTAGACCGAGACACAAGTGGTGTTTCGGACCTAGGCTGAGACACTACTCGTGTCTCGCACCTAGGGCAAGACACCACTCGTAGTGGTGTCTCGCCCACTAGAGGAGGTCCCAGGTATTTTTTTATAGCTATTTTTGCTCGTTTTGCTGTATTTGAAGCCCGTATTCATACTTCTATGAGTATACGAGTATAAATTGTATCTCCTGGAACCTCCAATGGGTACACGAGATTACACTAATTCTCGAAACTCCAGTTAATGTATGAGTATAAACTATAGTCAACGCGTAGCCATGAGTCAACACTGGTCAACGCGTTTTGATAAAAGTCAATGTCGGTCAACGTGTTATAGTGAAAGTAAACGCAGGTCATCACGTAGCCATGAGTCAACACTGGTCAATGAGTTGTGATGAAAGTTAACGTTGGTAAATGCGTCATGATGAAAGTCAACACCGGTCAATGCGTAGACATGAGTCAACACCAGTCAACATATTACGATGAAAGTAAACACTGGTCAACACGTAGCCATGAGTCAATACTGGTCAACATGTTGCGATGAAAGTCAACACCGGTCAACGCATAGCCATGAGTCAATGCAGGTCCATGCTAGTCAACATATTGACAAATTTTGCTGAAACAAGGCTCATATCAATTCCCGGTCAAAGGATAATTCTGGGATTCAAATTGCGATGCAGATACGAATCACTGATGAAGATAATTAGTTCAACGTTGATTCAATAACACGAGCTATAATCAGAAACCAATACACCGGTTTTAGTTCAAGACTTCGACAACGGTCAGACGATAAATGCATCACCGAAAGAATTTTAACTATTCGATAAAATACTAAATAGAGTGAAAACTGAAGAAGTCATAGAATTGTAGGCTGGGAATATTATATCCAAAGTATTTTAGGCTTCTCTAAAAAAGGATGAGACTAAAACACTTTACATGGGGTATATGTAGGCGTTAAAAATTACCTATATGTTCCCGCACACAGCTCGAGATAGAAAAAAGATGATTAACATCATTATCCAAGTCAAGGAGGATTATCTAATTCCATAACAAATCTAAGAAGTGTATGAAGCGAGTTGGCAAAGCTTACAAGTCAACGGGATGGCAAAATAATAAAGAAACGACTCGACCAGCAGTTATATTTCACCCATAAAGAACAAAGCATCACTCGTGTCTCGATCACTCCATGTGTTTTTCACTTATGGAAGGTTGTAGATCTCTTCGCCATCTTTCCAATGTATATTGAATCGCTTTATTCCGAGATCGGACGAAGCAATTAGAGGCAAAACAATAGGGAAATGCCAATGGCGTCTCAGCCAATGGCCGAGACACCAATCGCAACTTGGCCTATGGCTAAGACACCATAGGTGTCTTGACCTAGAGGTAAGACACTAATGGTGTCTCTCATCCAGTAAGCTACTTTTGCCCATTTTTCGATAAGATTTTTTTATCCCAGAACCCCCCCAACTGATTTGAGGTTATCTTTGAACATGGTTAAGTAGTTATAACTGATCAAATCATTTATTCTTATCCAAAAATAGAGCTTCTGAAACCTACAAATACAGCCCTAGGGCCTTTATTCATAAGGATTTGAATTTTGGGAGCAACAGCGAAGCCCTGGAGTTTTGGAGAGAAAGAAGCACGAATTTCAGAGAGGAGGAAGCAAGTTCTTGGCGAGTTCTTTAGCAAAAAGAGGAAGAGTTCGAGAGATCTGCACCCCTTCAATGTTCTTCTATAGTTTCCTTGATATCACACCATTGTTGTGATCTCGAGAAGAGTGTTTGCCTCACCTTGCTGAGTCATTCACTTCAATTTCTTATTTCCTTAGTGAGACAACGAAATCAACCGGATCTAATCCACGGTGGTCTACGGATAAACCCCGGCACAAGCAAAGACCCCACGCAAATTGTGGGTGATAAACATCCTCTGCGTGTATTTCTAGGAAATTCTCTGTTAAAATTCTTTTGTGTAGAGAATTCTTATAAAAAGGCTCACTCTTTAAACTTGTAAGTCGATAAACGATTGTAACGAGTTCCCAAATGAATCAAATTTCTGACGCGAACATCTACTTCCCTTGAGATCAAACTTTGATTTGATCTCAAGAAGAGTGTTTGCCTCACCTTGCTGAGTCATTCACTTCAATTTCTTGTTTCCTATGCGAGACAACGAAATCAACCGAATCTGATCCGTGGTTGTCTACGGATAAACCCCGACACAGGCAAAGATCCCACGCAAGCAGCATATTGATAAATAGTCTCTATGTGTGTTTGTAGGAGATTGTCTTTTATTTTTTTTGTGTAAGAAAAGTCTTATAAAAAGGCTCCTTCATTTAAACTTATTGTAAACGATAAACATTGTAAATGAGTTCCACAATGAAATCAATTTCCGATGCAAACACTCCTTTCCGGTTCCACTGCACTTTAACTAAAGGAATCATCTTATTTCAAAGCTTCTTACCCTCTCTAGCATGAATACAAAATGGAATCTCAATGTTTGTCAAATCAGCCTGAATCTCTAAGTCTGGAGCATCAAACACTCTCTGTCGCCTCGTCGCGTAAATGCTTCTTGATCATCGAAACCTGAGAAACATCTTGTACACCCGACATTGATGCGGGATGATCTAGTTAGAATGAAATGGCTCCAACACGCTCAATGACCCTAAATGGTCTAACATAACTCGGAGCAAGCTTTCCTCATTTACTAAATCATTGAATACCCTTTATCGGTGATACTTCCAATAAAACATAATCTCTAACTTAAAACTCTAAAGGTTGTCGCCTCTGATCTGCGTAGCTCTTTTGCCAACTTGGGTGGTAAGAATACGCTCCCAAATCAACACTACCTTCTCCGTAGTTTATCCTATCCAACCAAATTTGGTCTAAGTAATAAGCTATTCCATAACTCTGCCGAACAAATCGAGGATCTACAAGGCCTCCTGTACAATGCTTCATAAGGTGCTATGCCTAGCGTCGATTAATAATTGTTATTGTAGGGAAAACTCAATCAATGGGATATGGTCCTCCTAGTTGCCCTGGAAATCAATAACTCATGACCGCAACATATCCTCCAACACTTGGTTAACTCTTTCTGTTTGTCCATCTGTCTGTGGGTGGAATACGCTGCTATATGATAACTGGCTGCCGAAAAAATTCTGGAAGCTCATCTAGAAATGTGAAGTGAAAACCGAGCCATGATCCGACACAATCGTTTCCAGAACTCCATGCAATCGTACAATTCTCCCGGATGAATATCCTCACATAAGTCTCTGTCATGTAAGTTGTCTTAACGTGTAAGAAGTATGTCGACTTCGTCAAATATATCCTCCTTTGACTGCGGATTCTCGGGCATTACAATTCGGCCTTTCTTTTTGAAGGCCCCCATCTTATCTGATGGTCCAATCTACCTTAGGTTCTTGGAAATTTCCCCCTTTTGGATTTGAATCTAAGAGTTCCCTGATTAAGCGCTAATTACTTTGTACATCCATGATGGCTGTACGGCTAACATTCCCAATTAAGAACTGACCCTACTTGGCTAGTTCAACAACAATGCCCCTCCTTGCTAATTACATGGCCCAAAATCTAACCTTCGAATGCTAAAACTTATATTTACTACCTTTAGCATGACTGGTGCTCCCAAAAAGTCTGCAATATTAGACGCCACAAAGTCTGCAATGTTAGACAAAGGTGTTGCTCCCGCTCAGCCTCCAATCTCGAATAAATAAGGATGTCGTCCATAAACACTATCACAAACTAGTCTAAATATGGACGAAAAATTTGGTTCATCAAATTCAAGAATACCATGGGTGCATTGGTTATCCCAAATGGCATTACAAGAAACTCGAAAGACTCATATCGAGTCAAGAAGGCAGTCTTGAAAAATATCCATCTTCTCAACCCATAACTGATGATAGCCAGAACGAAGATAAATTTTTGAGAAACACTATACTCCCTCCAACTATTTGAATAAGTCATAAATTCTCTGTAATAGGTACCTGTTCTGGATGGTGATCTTATTCAACTGGCGATAATCTATGCACAAACGCATGTTGTTGTCCTTCTTCATTACGAAGAGGATCGATGCTCCCCACGAAGAATGACTCTGGCGAATAAAGCCCTAAGATAATAGCTCATCTAACTAAATCTGTAGCTCCCTCATCTCAACAGGTGCCATGAGATAAGGTGTTCAGGATGTCGGTGCTATGGCTAGCTGCATTTCGATGTAAAACTCAACCTCTCTCTCACTGGAGGTAATCCGAGTATGTCCTGAAAGATCGTCTCAAACTCTAATTTGGTCAAACCTTTAAATAGTTAGGACTAAAATCAGAATTTTCTTTCAATAAACGAGAGTCTTCCACACACATCAGGTGATCAAACCTTCCCACAATTAGGGTCGTTTCCAAATTCCCGTTTGGTTAAACCTTTAAACAGTTAGGGCCGAAGTCAGAATTTCATCTCAATAAACAAGAAATTCCTCTTTAGATTGCATAACTAATCTATAAGAGTTAGGATTATCTGAATCTTATTGATTCTCGGAGTGGAGATCCCACTCTTAGTTTCACCTTCAGCATTCTCGAAGTGAAGATCCACTTTGAGTTTTTTTTGCAGTAGGAGATAGAATATAACATTTTTCCTCTCTAGTATCGGGTTCGTCTTTACCCTAAGAGAAGGTAAGCTGGAGATAGAATATAAAATTCTTTCTCTCTAGTATCGGGTTCGTCTTTACCCCAAGAGAAGACCTGGAGATAAAATATAAAATTCTTCATCTGTAGCATCGGGTTCATCTTTGCCCGAAGAACACAATCTAACAAAAATCCATGTCTTACATGCATGGGGGACATTATCTCGATCCCTAATTAGAGAAAAGCCTACGCCGAACACGCATTGCCGAGTGGTGTGTTCCTGTGAAAACGACAAAGTCTACGTATTCAATAGTATAGAACTAAGTGTATTCAATAGTATAGAACTAAGTCTAAAAGAATTCATTCTTTTAGAACAACGTTATATGTAGAACAGACTTAGACAATCTACATGCTAGCCCGACTCAAACGGTAGTCGATAAAGGCTCATCAAATTCGTTGATGGTTGAGGGTTTGCTAAAAATCCTATAATGTACAGCTTGCCATGACAGATTCGTTCTTCTAACTCAGAGAGCTTCTCTTCATAAACCTTATCTCATCTATAGCTGGTCCTACAATCAAAGCTCACACAAAGAGCTCAACTTGGCGAGCCTCCGATGTATTCTCAGCTTGCTCTTCCCACTCTATACGAGTATAAGCTGCATCTCCTTGAATCTCTGACAAGTATATGAAGTTAATCCGATTTTCAAAACTCGGAACAGTATATGAGTATAAACTGATTCTTTACGCTCCAACGCCTTAAGATGTTAAACTATGTAGACTCCAGTTAACGTATGAGTATAAATTGTATTCACGTCGGTCAACGCGTTACAATGAGAGTCAATGCTTGTCAACATGTTGCAATTGTTGGCCTTCTTGTTTTGATGATGTTTAACAAACAATTTACTTCTAATGTTGTTTGTCTAGTGTTTGTGCATTCCTATGTATTGTAGACAAACAACGTTGTTGGAGGTAGGATGGAATAGAGCTTCAACGATGATATCCAATGGAGGTTGGCGGAATGTCGGTGAAGCTTATACAATTCAAGTTAAAGATCAAGTTCAAGCTTCATCCACAAGTGTACCAAGTCAAGCTAAATTGAAGATCAAGATTGCTTGGGTAATGTAGTTTTAGATTTATATTATGTGTGTTAAGTACCTTAAGCTCAATATCTATACACACACATTTATTGGTTTCTTCGTATATATATATACATAAGTTTTGGTTTCTATACATATATAGTTTTGAGTTTTCATGTTTATATGCCCATATATGATTTCACCTTTAACAAGCTTATATTTAATGCAATCATACTTAGTGTTTTGAATATATTGCATAGAATATGCAATCTTATGAAAATATTGTATTTCTAGATTATAGACTTCATAACAACATGTTATATCTTTTATCAAGTCTATACAATCATTTCATAAGGTTTTAAAATGTTGTTTGAGTCAAAATATCAAAATATCAGTTTCCAGGTTTTCATGTTTTTGAACATATTTGCAAAATGATGATATTTTTCATTTGGGAAGTCCTTTTTCGAAACCAGTCATTGTAGCATGTTTATTATCATGTCTACAATCATTCCCCAAAGTTTTATATTTTTTGGAATTTATTTGATATTTTTAAACAGTATTTTAAATTCAGAAAAACAGCTTTCAGAACTAGTTTTCTGTTATATCAGTTTTCGGTCGACCGCACCGGTCGACCACTCGTTTGTTCTTTCGTCAGCATGGTCAGAGAGTTTGTCGGTCGACTGATGCGGTCGACCGAGAGCTCCATCGGTCGACCGCACCGGTCGACCGACGATGGTCCAGAACTGTTTCTTCGTGTTTTTGTGCTCCGTCGGTCGACCGATATTTTCGCCGGTCGACCGCTAATATGACCGTTGCTTTTCCAACGGCTATTTCCTGAGCTGTTTGCTGGGGCT